>JASFAX010000537.1:0-60048 GCA_030737875.1 Allium sativum | reverse complement strand
ACTTTCAACTGTCTTCCACCACAAGCCACTACCTTCCCTTCTTGCATCAGAATAGGGCCTAGTCTCATTCTACAAGCATCTATGTATACTGTAAACATCTTGCTTCCATCAGGCAATGTCAGAACTGGGTTTGTTGTTAGAGCCCTTTTCAAACGTTGGAAAGCAATATCGCAATCCAAATCCCAATTGAAATCTAGGTTCTTCTTTTTCAATCTTGTCAATGGACTGAGATTTTTACAAAATCTTTGATAAATTTTCGATAAAAGCCTGCTAGCCTGAGAAAGCTTTGGACTTCGGTTGCGTTTCGAGGAACCTTCCAATCTTGCACAGCAACCACTTTCGCGGGGTCCATAGCTATCCCCTCTTTGGACACCACGTGTCCAATTAACCTAACTTCTTCCCTCCATAAATGGCATTTGGGGAATTTCACCTTCAACTGATGTGCACGGAGAGTATCCATGACTTCTTTTAGATGCTGAGCATGCTCTTCCTCATTCTTTGAGAAGATCAAAATATCGTCTACGAAGACCACCACAAACTTATTGAGGAACTCTCGGAACACCCTGCTCATTAAATCAACGAAGTGTGGGTGCATTTGTCAAGCCGGAAGGCATGACAAGCCACTCGAAGAAACCATCTGGAGTTCTGAATGCGGTCTTATCAATGTTGTCTTCAGCCACTCTTAGCTGATGAAACCCAGTAGCTAAATCTAATTGGGAGAAAACCGATGCACCTACAAGTTGATCGAACAAATCATCTATTCTCGGGAGTGGGTGCCTATTCCTCTTGGTCTGCTTGTTTAGCTCCCTATAATCAATGCACAGGCGAAGCGAACCATCCGCTTTAGTTGCGAACACTACTGGAGCACCCTATTTAGAAATACTCCGCCTTATATACCCCTTCTCAAGAAATTCTTTAACTTGCTTACTGAGTTCTTTCCTCTCCCTTGGAGCCATGTGTCTAACGGGTAAAGCAATGGGTTTTGCATTGTCCACGAGGTATATGCGGAAGTCTATCTCCTGCTTCGGAGGTAAGCCTTTTACCTCTTCAAACACATCCGAGTATTCACGGACTACCCTTACAGACTGCAATTTCTCAACAGACGCATCAAGAGATTCTAGATAACTAAGCATAACGGAGTTCATAGGATTATAAGAAATTTCGAGAGTGTTACCGAGGCGAGTCATGAGTCTAACCACTCTCTTTTCACAATCGAGGATGGCACCATTACTGGATAGCAGTCCATGCCTAGAATCAACCTATAGCCCGTGAAGCCCAAAACAAAGGCATTACATCTAAACCCAACGCTTAGTATAGATATTTTCAAATCCAAACAAACCATTGACAAATAAGCTGAGCCCCTAATTGGATTTGAAACAACCAAGGGATCCTCTACTATACTGGTGCTTAGGTGCATAGATTCCACTAAAGCAGAGATATAAAAGAGTGCGATGCGCCAGAATCAAATACTGTATGAACAGGATGATCAGATAGATAGACTAAACTTTCGACAGAAATATTTCTACCTCGTTCTTGCGGAGGTGCTGTGAGAGCGTGAACTTGTCCTCTAGAAGATGGTCTAACTCCCTGCCCTTTCTTCCTTGGGCAGGCCCTAGCCATGTGTCATGTCTCACCACAGTGGAAACAGCCACCCATCTTCCTTTTCTTCTTCTTGCATTCTTTGATCAGATGTCCGGGAATGCCATAGAAATTACACTTTCTCTTGTCACGGGGTTTATTGTTCTTCCCGCCTTTCTTTGAATCAGCCTTCTTGTTCTGCGATCCCTTCCCCTTCTTATCTTGAGGCACTTCCGCTTTTGCCTCTTTCTTGTCCTTTTCTTCCTCATGTAAGAGTGACATATCCACTAACCTCTCGTAAGTAGCCACCATAGGTATATGGGTCATAGCCAAGTTGTGAAGTGGCTCATTCAATCCCTTGACAAAACGGAGAGCCTTCTTATGAGGAGTATTCACTAAGTCCAGTCCAAATCGGGCCAGCTGATTGAATTGATTGACGTACTCCTTGACCGTCATACTTCCTTGCTTAAGAGATAAGAACTTTTCCAGCTGTAAACTTCATTCAGCCTGTGAGAGGAATTTCATCTCAAACCTTATTCTGAAATCCATCCATGTGTCAACTGTCCTTTCAGCATTAGTGACTTCCCACCAATAGGAAGCTTCATCTTTGTGCAACCATACAGCCAACTGTATCTTTTGCCTATCATCCACCTCGAAGATAACGAGCAGATCCTAAGTTTCTTTGAGCCAGTTCCTTGCTTCTATGAATGATTCAGTTCCCTTGAAATCCTTTCCACACATGGCCCTAAAGTCTCTACAAATCTTTGAGAAAGCATTTGCACGAGGAGGAGGGGAGGAGGATGAACCGCTGCAGCTGGAGGAGGAGAAATATCTGCTGGGCTGCGTCGTTGGCCCTAGCCTATAAGTACCTCCTGAACCAACCAGGTATCGGTACACCCTCTAGAAGGTTAAGATTCCCAGACATGGTGAAACGAAAAAGAAAAGATTCAAAATGAAGGATAGAAAGATAGTGCATATGGCTTTGGGGATTATGACTTTTTAAATTTAAAACAACACTCTTTCTTGTAAAATGCTTCTTTATATTCTTCTTTTTTTTGAAAATAATTTTCAAAATCTCTTATCTTATCTGGTAAACCTTTGCTCTGATACCAAGTGAAACACCCCACCTCCGTTATAGTCACTGAAAAAGGGAATGCCTTAACTTTGGTGGAGGGTTATAGGTACAATACACAGAAAACTTTATAAGACAGATAAATATAAACAGCGAAATTCAATTATTTATTTCATACATGGTTTAATACAAAAGCACTACATCAAATTGTCTCAAAATAACTTCCAAAACATTACAACATAATTTCTATCTTGATTATTTAGTAAAGAATCATAAACCATAAATAAATCTGCATAAATCCCCAAGGATAATGTCCAAGATCCATAGCCAAGGTGAGAGAGAGTCCAAATCATACATCTACTTTCTTGAAGCTTGCAAAGAGTCTGACTAAGCTACAGTATTCCCTCCTTATGGACTTGTGAGGGGGAACGGAAGAAAAGAGGACGAAGGAAAACGGGTCAGACAATAAGTCTGGTAAGTTCGGTGATTACTAGTATTTAAACAAGGAAAGCGATCATGACAGTAATAACAGAACATAGGACAATACCCTCATATAAGATAAGAGGAACATGTGATCACACCCATTAATATAGTCTCTGCACCTACTTAACCACTGGTTCAACCAGCCCTACGTGTTTATAACAAACGATCCCCTTAATGATCGGCTCCTAGTTGCATGCATTCATATCCTGTGTCATTCGGCCCCGCTTGACTGTAGATACCTGTGCTGGTCCCACCATGGGGTGTATCAGTCCCTCTAGTGGCAACCCGGCACGATTCAAGATTCACAGTGTATACTACTGATGCCCAGTGCCTGATTTTTCCACTCTGGAGTACGTGCATGCCCATACTCTGTCGGAACCTACATTGGCCGACCAACCACCAACGTTTTGAATGCTTATACTCAGCCCAGTAATCGTGCCCTACCCTGCCTAGTTTCAGGGTACCGTGATACATCTATCTGGGTTACCACTGAAATGGGTCCCCGTTACTAGGGTTTTCTAATCAACATGTTTAATTATTTGGTTAAGTGTCCAAGTTTACCTAACCCCACACATTCGTTTAGTTAACATGTTGAATCGGTTAAGTGTTTCCCTAATTGACTTAACCCTACCAATCATGACTTAGCTTTAATTTATTAAAGCACCAACCACTCACATTAGATAGGTATTATTGTGGTCACTGGATGTGTCGGTCGGTTCTGGGCAGATTTACACCATAACTCAGTCTAACCTCGGGTTCTTTTTGCGCTTGATGCACTAACCACCCACATTAGATAGGTCTTGTTGTGGTCAATGGATATGTCGGTCGGTTCCGGGCATATTTACACCACAACTCAGTCTAACCTCCGGTTAGGCATATTCGTCTTTTGCTAAATTCACCTTTTTTTCTATATATGTCTAATTTCTTTATGTAAATTTAATTTAATTTAATCATGCCATAATTATCCTTTGATTATGCTCACCATAAATGGTATATCAAATATACCATTTTATGAACAAATCTATGCCATGAATTTTCATATTTTCCCATCACTACCCCCGTGGAACGTACGCATGAATCACATAAAATGTTGGGCTAGTAAATTAGCCCAACCCATAAACGAGAAAGGGGTAATAAACAAGGACATGAAATAAACATTAAATAGCATACATTTCAACTTGTCATGTGTAACTTGGCATGGAGGTATCATTTAACTTTAATTAAATGGATAAAGGTGAACTTGTGACTAAGTTGGGTCTAATTGTCATGTAAACTTGACAAAGGTCTAGCATGGAGGTTTAACATATAATCAAAGTTTCAACCCACAACTTAGCATATTAACTTATTTATGTCAAAACATAAGAAAGCTACTATAATCATTTTTAAATTGCAAATTAGCATGATAACTTATGTGTGTTAAACATAAGAGGGCTGTTATAAACATATTCGAATCACAATTTAGCATGATACTTATGTGTTAAAACATAAGAGGGCTACAATTCCAAATTTTACAACATAAATAGATTCAACTTAACATGAATATAAATGAGTGTTGATCTAACATATAAGCATGTGTTTTAGATCATAAACTTGCAAATAACCACCAATTTATAACATGACATGTTTCACCATTAATTGGCAAAATAAATCCATTACCCAATCATAATAGATTCCAATAACATACAATATGTTCATCACCACAAGCATATAGACATGATTAATATACAGCATGTTCATCACCACAAGCATATCGACATGATTAAGATACAACATGTTCATCACCACAAGCATATAGACATGATTAATTACAACGATACTTTAAGATAAACGAGAATCAAATCTTATACATAAGCATCATTCTATATCCAAATTACAACATGTAATGATTCATTTGAAAGAACGTTTAAATATGCATAATAAACAACTTACAAACTAAAAAGGAATTCTTGCGTTCTGAAATCTGAATTCTGAAATTGGTAAGCTCGCCTTTGATGTAGATCGTTAAATTTGATAACTTTTAATTTGATTTTTGATTCAGGTTCTTATCTTGTCTTTGAATTGGTGACGGCTACTACAAGTTTTCTATTGACAGCATGATAGTTCTAGGATTATTTTTGTTTGATTTTTAGGTTTGAGCATTGGGCTGTTTATATAGAATTTCAATTCAATTTGAGCCGTTGGATTATCCTAGGGTTAACCACAACCATCCAATCAAGATAGGGTGACACCTCAGCCCTAGTGACTCAGCACTGAGTCACAAAATCGTCACCTTTCAGATCGGCCCGGGGGGGGGGGGGGGGGGGAGGTCAACCACCAGGTCGACCTGTAGGGGGGAGGTCGACACTAGGGTCGACCACCTGGTCGACCTGGGTCCTGGGCGGGAATTTTCCCGCCCAGCCGGCTTCTGACTTTTGATTTGAAATTTGAAATTATTTTCGAGTTGTTTGAATTTATTTGAATTTTCTGGAAACTTCCGACATCCATAACTTCTTCATACGAAGTCCAATTTACGCAAACTTGGACTCTATCTCAACCAGAATTCCGAGACGAACACAATAGCGTAACCCTTTCCCTTAATTCTCACATTTTAAATTAAGTATTGTTTAAATTCGTTGCTATAACGTTAACAGAAAATACAGGGTGTTACAATTATCGCATGTTCATCAAATCTGTTCCTATATTACTAACTTGTCATTATGCCATTATATGTTTATGCCTATTTATTCCATTATATGTCCACCTTGTTAGTATGATCATTTCTGTCCTTTTTCCCCAATCTTTTCCCTTTTCTTTTTTATATAATCAAGCTACCTTCGAGCCTAGGCACGCCGCTGAAATATGCGAACGCATTAAATTGGGAACGAGGAGAAAACGTTAAAATTGGCGCATAACTTGTAATTGGAAATATGGGCATAACTTTAATGAAATATATGAATATGAATTTGTGGCATAAATCAAATTGTGATAAAGACCTTAATTTGGGGCATGTGGTTCATTATGAACATAACTTGGGAAAGGGGCATGAAAACCTATAATGACATAGGAATAATTGGTTTATAATGGAAATACCTAGATTACAGTAATTAGAAACTGTAACCGCGCGTAGAAACGAGGTAAGATTACACTTATGGTGGAAGTCTGCCTGGAACCGACCGGCATATCCAGCGACCACCAGTGGTGAATCTAATGTGAGGGGTCTAAGTGCATAAACATGAGACGTGCTAAGACACGAGGTTAAGTCTGACTTGTAGAAGAAGTCTGCCCGGAACCGATCGACATATCCATCATCCACAAGTGGTAGGCTTAATGTGGGAGGTCTAGCACATTATAACCATAAATGAATATGGAAATGAATTGGAATACTTAACCTAGTTGAATATATAGGGATTGTATGAACATGTTAAACTTAAGCAAGGGTTAAGTAAACTTGTTTGAAATAGTGGGTGGGTTAAGCAAATCTAGGGTTGTTGGGTTATATTAATGTATCGGCCCATAAACTTAACCTATGGGGTTATGCAATCATTTACTCTGGTATGGCATAACATGTGGAAAACCTAGCGGGGATGCAAACATAGGGTGAAGCTTGTATCATCTTGTATGTGGGAACCGTTTCAGTCAGTAACCCGTATAAGTATCAAACGAGTACTCCGAACTAGGTCGGAGTCGGGCACGCTTATTGGGCTGATTGTAAGAGATCCAAACATGAGGGACAGTGTGGGTGGTACATTCCGATGGGGTCATGTGCGTGCATGGGTCCGGCAAAGGAGGTTTAGATGTCGTGACACCTGTTGATATGGTTGTGCACATCTTGAAAAACGAAGGGTTGCCACTTTATGGAGTGATATACCTTATTGTGGGGCCAGAACAGGGTGTCTACGGATAGGGAGCCGATCGATTAGGGTAGTAGTTAGGGTACATCTAGACTCCAGTGTGTTGGGGAACCAATTAATACCCTTAGGGGTAACTCTGGTATGTTGGGCTGCCTGTTGATTGTATGGGGTGAAAACCTCTTACTGGAAGTACACCTAAGTCTACCATCTTATACTTGTTGGTATCATCTTGTTCATAAGACATTAGTATTAATGCAGAGATAGAGAGAGAGAGAAAAGGAAAGTATTAGAGAAGGTAGTATACTCTACCATGTTTACCTTGTCATACCTGCCTATTATGATGTTATCTCTCTTATCCACTTTATATGTCTGTCATGAATCTTTTACTTGTTTTTATGCTAAAAGTAATTGGACTCGCCAGACTTTATGTCTGACCCATTTTGTTTTCTCCTCTTTCTCTTCCCTCCCCCCTCTAGGTTTTCAGGGTGGAAATGCTCAGGCTTGATCAGGGTTCTGCTTTCATCTTGCTTGGAACTGCATAGATGTACTGCTTGATTTCATATCTCTCTCTACTATGGCTATGTTTTTGGGGATTATGCTTCTTTTATTATTGTACTCTGATATTTCAAGTACAAGAAATTTTAATGATGCATTTGGTTTTATGCATTTCAGACTTGTGATGTAACCATGTTTTGAACCGCGATCCTTTATGATTAACAAAAGTTTTTAATTTTGCTGTTATTTTATATATGTTTTGTAATGTTTTTGTTTTTGTTTACCTATACGCTTCACATAATGTAATGCTTTCTCTTAATGAGTGACATTAACGGACGTGGGGTGTCGTACTTGGTATCAGAGTTGAAGGTTACCAAATCGAACAAAAAAATTTTAAAATTATTTCCAAAAAGGTTTTATAAGAAAGCATTTTCAAAAGAAAAGTCTGTTTTGAAAAACATATTCCCCAAAGCCATATGTAATATCCTTCGATCCTTTGTTTGAATCCCTTTCATTTTCTTAAAAGATTTTTAAAATTATTTCCAAAAAGGTTTTATAAGAAAGCATTTTCAAAAGAAAAGTCTGTTTTGAAAAACATATTCCCCAAAGCCATATGTAATATCTTTCGATCCTTTGTTTGAATCCCTTTCCTTTTCTTTTCATCATGTATAGGGAACCTAATATTCCTGAGGGCGTTACAATACCAAGCTGGTTCCGTAGGTATCTAGAGGCCATGGCGCCTGCCAGTGGTCAAGATGACATTCCTCCCCTAGCTGCACTTGTTGTTCCTCCTCATAATGATGCATTTGGTTTTATGCATTTCAGACTTACGATGTAACCATGTTTAGAACCACGATCCTTTATGATTAATAAAAGTTTTTAATTTTGCTGTTATTTTATATATGTCTTGTAATGTTTTTGTTTTTGTTTACCTATACGCTTCACATAATGTAATGCTTTCTCTTAATGAGTGATATTAACGGACGTGGGGTGTCGCACTTGGTATCAAAGTTGAAGGTTACCAAATCGAATAAAAGATTTTTAAAATTATTTCCAATAAGGTTTTATAATAAAGCATTTTCAAAAGAAAAGTCTGTTTTGAAAAACATATTCCCCAAAGCCATATGTAATATCTTTCGATCCTTTGTTTGAATCCCTTTCATTTTCTTAAAAGATTTTTAAAATTATTTCCAAAAAGGTTTTATAAGAAAGAATTTTCAAAAGAAAAGTCTGTTTTGAAAAACATATTCCCCAAAGCCATATGTAATATCTTTCGATCCTTTGTTTGATTCCCTTTCCTTTTCTTTTCAGCATGTATAGGGAACCTAATATTCCTGAGGGCGTTACAATACCAGGCTGGTTCCGTAGGTATCTAGAGGCCACGACGCCTGCCGGTGTTCAAGATGACGTTCCTCCCCTAGCTGCACTTGTTGTTCCTCCTCTTCTGCATGTAGATAATTTCTCCAAGATCTGCAGAGATTTCTGTGCTATGGGAGGAAAGCCATTCCACGGAACCGAGATTTTCGTAGAGGCAAGGAATTGGCTAAAAGAGATGGAGGAATTGTTTGGAATTTTCAAAGTGGACAATCGTAGGAAGATTCAGTTAGCCGCTTGACTACTGAAAGATGAAGCTTCGTTCTGGTGGGAAGTGACGCAAGCAAGGCGTCCAGAGGAGACTTGGGATGATTTTCGGCAAAGGTTTGAAATGAAGTTTCTTTCTCAAGCTGAGAAAAGCATGCAAATGGAAAGGTTCTTGGCGCTCTAACAAGGAGGCGTGACTGTTAAAGAGTATGTTAACAAATTCAACCAACTAGCGAGGTTTGGCTTAGAGCTAGTAGATACCCCGCATAAGAAAGCTTTGTGGTTTGCTAGAGGACTTAATGAACCCCTTCATGGTTAGCTATGTCCCATATTTCGATAGGAGAAACTTTTGAGATGCTTGGTTATATGGCCCTGATGCATGAGGAAGATAAGGATGGAAAGAAAGAAGCTAGGGTTGAGGAAACACAAAACAAGAAAGTATGTCCCAAGAAGGGATAACAATAACAACAACAAAAGAAAGGCAGAAAGAATGACAAGGCCAAGGATAAGAGGAAATGCCATAATTGCGGATGCGGGGTTCATTTGATCAAGGATTGCAAAAGAAGGAAGAATACTTGCTTCAGTTGTGGAGAGGTCGGACACTTTTGTAAGGAGTGCCAGAAGAGAAAGGACAAGGTCAAAGGGCAGGAGGTTCTGGAGGGCAAGTGTATGCTCTCGCGATTAGTGCTCCAGGTCGAGATAGGGAAGTTTCCGTTGAATGTTTGATTTCTCTTTCCAATCGTCCTATTAGAACTCTTTTTGATTCTGGTGCTTCTCATTCATTTATATCTGATTTTGTAGTTAAGTCTATGCACCTTAATACTAGTATTGTAGTTGTAACACCCCACATCCGTTAGTGTCATTCACAAAGGGAATGCGCTAAGTTCTGTGGAGCATTTAGGGTAAAAGATGCAGATAAATCACAAGATAGACAGAGATTTAACAGCGGAAAATAAAACTTTGCTTTATTGATAAAATAGTTTGTACAATGATTTCTTTACAATATCAGAGTATCATCTGTCTTACAAAATAAAGAAGCATAAAACAATATTTATATTCCCCAATGTAGCAAGAGCCAGCCATAGCATCTGAAAAGAGAATCCAATTAAAACTTTGAACAAATCTTCAAGCTAGGAAAGAGTGACAGTCCAACTTAACCTGAGCTATACTATTCCCTTCTTCACTACCTGGGGGGGCAACGGAAGTAAAGAAGACGAAAGAAAAACAGAGTCAGACATAAAGCCTGAGTAAGTTCAGTAACTTCGAGCATGTGAACATGGAAAAACAAAACGACATGAATTAACTGAATACAAGATAACACCATGATGATAGGGTTGGCAAGATTAGACAAGATTAACACAAGACATACTAAGATAAGATAAACTGGACATGCTCTAATACTTTCGCCGCTTCGCTATTTCTTTATTATACTGGTTTCTATATCTCTGCACCACCTAACTAGTGTCCTAACTAGTAACGATAATGTGATCCCAATCCCTGTAGTTTCCGTTGCCTTCAGGCATACATTTATTATTTATTACCTAGATCTAATCTAAGGTTTTCTATCAAGTGCTTTCTAGATTCAACTAGAGTTTACGCTATCTGCTGAACGCTTCTCGGATTCAGGGTTTATGCCACCTAGTCCAACTAGGGATTATGCTACCTGTCGAACGATGCCCCCAAGTCTAGGACACACTACCTAGAGTGGTATATGTTCCTATACTTCCCCACGCATGTATCGCGAATCGTTATCGCTTGTCTAGATGCACATGTCCTGTAATGTGCGGCCCGAGTCCTGAGGCAGGGCAAATCAAGAAACACAGAACTCGGTCGGGAGCTTTCAGATATCTGCCGATGCAGATACTAAGGTCTGTTTCTATTCCAGTGGCTATGGTCCCACTCGACCCCTCCCTCAACTAATGAAAGGCACACCTTGAAAAATGAGAACCATAAGCAGGCCTCCCTATGCCCCACTGTCCTATGGCCATCCGCAACCATAACTAGATAGCAAGTATATGGTCTTTTGGAGTTCTCCGCCTTTCCGCTTCACGTATCTCGATTGACTCAAGATGGATGGTAGACGACGAGTTGCTATCAAAGGGCTACCGGTTTCTCGCCGAATCACGCTGGTCCATCCTAGTCTTTAGGTTGCCATATTTTTGCAACCAAGGCATACCCTTGGTTCTTCTACCGCAGACCTTAACCTCTGTGAACCCAGGAGGATCATCTACAGCCTCACAGAGGGATACCAAGAGTACCCTCACATCCCCTCGAAGCCTCGGGCTTCGTAACCCAATTCGTTGGAGCCTTCTTTTTACTCAGACGGACATTCGCTCCTTCCCGTGTTATACTAAGGATTACTACTTAGTTTTACTAACTAAGGTTTACCACTTAGTTTCCAGAATCGTTGGTTTCTTAACTAAGGTTAACTACTTAGCTCCTTTTTAACTAAGGTTTACTACTTAGTTCTCTTTTCCATCAATTTGGATTGGTTAAGTGTCATTAATCAAATCAAGCTAACTTAACCCTCATTATTTATCTTGTTAAACTGGTTAAGTGTTATCAGTTATTCATGTTGACTTAACCCTACCACAAACCAAGTTATATTGGTTAAGTATTTCTTATTACTTAACCCTACCCATTCATCCTGTATTGGTTAAGTGTTCCTTTTTAACTTAACCTTGCCCATCTGTTTTAACTAACATGTTATTAATGGTTAAGTATTATCCCTTCATGTTTAAGACTTAACCTTATTCCTTTATCACAATATGATGGTTAAGTGCTCAAGTTTACTTAACCCTACGGTCTAGTCCAGCTAACATATCAAATTGGCTAAGTGTATTAAATTTTACTTAGCCCCAACCTCTAGTCTAGTTAACATGTTAATTTGGCTAAGTGTATTAACTTTACTTAACCCCACCTTCTAGTCTAGTTAACATGTAAATTTGGATAAATTTTTTCTTAGTTACTTATCCCCTACAAATCTTGTCTTGTTACCATGTTAAGTTTGGTTAAGTGTTCCTATGGACTTAACCCTCCCATTCTAGCTTAACTATGCTAAGTTGGTTAAGTGTTCCTATGGACTTAATCCTCCCATTCTAGCTTAACTGTGTTAAGTGTCTGTATGAACCTAACCCCACCCACCGGTCTGGTTATCATGTTGAATTGGTTAAGTGTCTTAGTTAACTTAACCCTACCATTCTTGTTCTAGCTTTAACTAAATAAATTAAAGCCGCTACCACTCACATTAGACAGATATTGTTGCGATTACTGGATGTGCCGGTTGGTTCCGGGCGGGTTTACATCGCAACTCAGTCTAACCTCGGGTTAGGCATATTCGTGTTTTCTAAGTTCAAAGGGTTTTGATTAATTTTCAAATCAGGTTTTGAAAGTAACCATCCCGTCTGTCAGATCAGTTAGGGATAGCCAGGGAGAGCAGGAAACTTGTATTTTCCAAACCCAAGCCTAGACACTATCCTCTCTGTCACCCTAGAATTTTCTGGTGTGTTATTAAAAGAGATGTCGTTAATAAACCTTTAATTTGTCTAAATTTACATTTTCTCATTTAGGACGAATTCTATAAGTAAATTATTCCTAATTTACTTATCTCCTAATTACTCTTTTAATGTAAATTGTCAATATTTATTATTATGGCCCAATTTCCCCTTTATATCATATTTATGGCTTTTTGGTATGTAAACTATACCAAATTAAGTGTCACTAACCATGATTTTGCTAAACATGACAATTACTCACAATTATGGCCAATTTCAAATTTATGCCAATATACTCGTTATGCCAAATTAGCTAATCCAATTCTGATTTAACATTCTAATTACAGTTCATGTCAAACAAGACTTATTATTCTAGTTCACAATTCATGTAAAGGCTAGATTTACAAGTCAATACTAGATTCGAATTACACATCCTATAATTCATGTCAAATTTATCCAATTTGCATTTCTATGAACATGCCATAATACATGTTCCCAATTTATGCCAATTTCCAAGTTTATAACTACATTTTTAGTAAATTTCATATTTTGCCCAAATCGTATTCCCATCGTTCGTATAATCGTGATTCAATCTAGATTATAGATAAATCTAGATTCGTAGAAAATAGGGAATGAACCAAAGATGCTATGAAAAAGATAGGCATAATAACTGGCATAAAATGATAATTTACTAATTACAGACCTAACGAATTCCACTGAAATAGATCTAAAACATCGAAGGCCTATAGGTCTGAAAATCTTATGACATAAAAAGGGTTGAATAACGACGTAGGTTCAAGAACATGGGTAGACCTAACTTAATAGGTAAATTCCCAAGGTCTAAAACCAAAGAAAACCAAGAATAGACAGAACAGATAATCAGGTTTAGACCCAATTTCATAGTCATAAAACTTAAGCAACACTTTCCTAGTCATGAATCATAGGTATTTAATCACAGTTGTCCTTGTTATGTCATAGGCAATAGTTTATGTTTGCTAATCAAAGGCATAGGCTTGGGTTCATAGTCAAGGAAATAATTCTCATAGTCACAGTCACAGTCATAGGCAATGTTCATAGTCATAGGCAATGTTCATAGTCATAGGCAATGTTCATAGTCATAGGCAAGGCCTAATTGGTCATCGAATCATAACAGTTCTTAATTAGGTCCAAGGACATAAGTACTGATAGAAAGATTTGGCATATTCTTTTATTCCTTCAATTTCATGTCACGAACAGAGAGAAACGTTCAAATCTAAAAAGTAACCGACTTACAGAGATTAGACTAGAATAGAAAGATGGCGTTGCTATGATTCGTGCGACGTTGCTTGAAACCATTTGGGTTAGCCTTTGATTTTTATCTTGAAGCTTTAATCTTGATTCGAATCTTTTCTGGACAACTTGAGCAGCATAACCTTGTCTTGGATTTTCGTATTATTTTCTTATTTTTATTTATTTATACATTTTATCATAGGCAGCATAAGGATAGAAAAGAATTGTGAATAGAGAAGGAGACTAGGGCTGTTTATATAGTGTAGAAGTCAACGAATCTGGTCAGAATGGCGTCCGGATACAGAACAACGAACCAGGCTGCAGATCTGGAAAAAGCAGGGGAGGTCGACCCCCAGGTCGACTACCCAGTCGATCTGGGTGCCCCAGGTCGACTACCCAGTCGACCTGGGTCTTGGGCGGGAAAATTCCCGCCCAGCCCAATCTTGGTCTGATTTTGAATTTTGAACTCGTTTTCTGACCTGTTCGAATTTTAAATCGAATTCTGAAACTTCTGAAGACCATAACTCCTTCATATGGAGTCCGATTAACGCAAACTCGGACTCTATCTCATGCAGAATTCCGAGACAAACGTAATGGCACAACCCGTTTCCCTTGGTTTTGAATTTAAAATTTAATTCTGCCTTGATTTGTGAATCTTAGTGTTACAGAATTACGGGGTGTTACATTCTCCCCCACTTAAAAGGATTTCGTCCCCGAAATCTTCAATTTAGGAAGAATGTGTCCTACCATCCAATCACCCATCTACTCAACCATTCAATCACAGGCATTCATTGTCCTTAAAAGATTTCTAATGCTTTCATGTTCATATGCATAGTGTGTGTATATGTCTTTATCTAATGCAAAATCAGGCGGTCTACTGATTCAGTTGACCTCCTTAATGCGAATCATGTCAGCGCCATGCATCCAATCATGTATGCAAGCATCCCTAGTTATGTAAATACTACATGCGTGCACAGCCATTCATCCATATGCAACATCCATATGATAACATATCAAGTTCAACTTACAAACAAATACATATCTGTAAATGCAATATGAAAGCGTCCGAACTGATCTAGTGCCTAATACGTATGTATATGCATTCACGAGCAACCATTAGCAACCACTTGAAACCATCAACCATAACATGTTTGAAATACATGTTTACATCCATTGGCTTCTACCTAAGGATCGAAGATACGACCTAGAGGATATACTTTGGAAAGAGAGAAACAATTATGCGTAAAGCTCCTAAACAAAGAAATCAAGGATGCACCCTTAAGGAAAAGGGTATGATGCTAGTATCTAGCCTTCTTAAGCTTTACTCCACTGTATCTTAACTAATTTAACTTCACGATTGTGAAGTTCCTGATCTCCATTTCCAAAATAAATAGATGTCAATCATGGTACCAAGTATATGTACTAAGATGATTAGAGGTCTTCCTCTTATCCACCATGCCATAACTATAAGGGTCGAAAGGTCACTACGTGCTTTTTGGAGTGCCTGCCACAACTATTCATCTCTCACGCGAACCATCCTAGTCATACTCGACATTCCTCAAGTACAAGCCCCAAAGGCCTAAACCAATATCAGACAAGCACCCAAGGAATATCTCCTCCGAATTTAGACGATCTACGTGAGATGACATAAGCAAACTCGATAGCTATCCTCAAATCCCTACTAACCAAAAATAAACTGGTCGAACCACCAATTGGATTTGAGACTCTAGTGGGATCTTTCTATTATACAAGTACTATGGTGCAGAGACTCAACTATGGAAGTGGATATGAACAAATGCGAAGCGTTAAAACGAACAACAAAACTAGATTCTTCCAACAGGACTTCACTACCTTTCCCCTAGGTACGCTTGGTGGTGAAAGTATGTACTTGCCCTTCTGAAAATCTCGTCCTTGGCCCTAATTACATGCCCTATTATACCCTAGTAAAGATACTTCCTCTTGTCTTAAGTTTTATAATTCCTTCCTTCTTTGTGAGCTAAATCTACATCCATGAATTCCTCATCCTCTTCCGTGTGTAGTCATGTTGACAAATCTCTCGAAAGCTGCTTCCATCATACAGAAAACCCCATAAGCTTGAAAGAAAAACTAGCCGCAGGTGAAACTACTACGGTTATAGATGGAAGTCGGGCACTACTTCGCCCTTCGATGAGGTTACCTCCCAGAAAGCTAGGAGCCCCAGAGACTCAAGAAAGAAGGGGACAAGAATTCAAACAGAGAATCAGAAGGTAGTGCGTATGGCTTTGGGGAATATGCCTTTAAAACAAAATCTTTTCTCTTGAAAATGCTTCTTTTAAAACCATTTTGTAAATAATTTTTCAAATCCTTTATCTGATCCGGTAACCTTCAGCTCTGATACCACGTGTAACACCCAACATCCGTTAGTGTCACTCACAAAGGAAATGCAATAAGTTCTGTGGAGCATTTAGGGTAAAAGATGCAGATAAATTACAAGACAGACAGAAATTTAACAGCGGAAAATAAAACTTTGCTTTATTGACAAAATAGTTTGTATGATGATTTCTTTACAATATCAGAGTATCATCTATCTTACAAAATAAAGAAGCATAAAACAATATTTATATTCCCCAATGTAGCAAGAGCCAGCCATAGCATCTGAAAAGAGAATCCAAGTAAAACTCCGAACAAATCTTCAAGTTGGGAAAGAGTGAGAGTCCAACTTAACCTGAGCTATACTATTCCCTTCTTTACTACCTGGGGGGGAACGGAAGAAAAGAAGATGAAAGAAAAACAGAGTCAGACATAAAGCCTGAGTAAGTTCATTAACTTCTAGCATGTGAACATGGAAAAACTAAACGACATGAATTAACTGAATACAAGATAACACCATGATGATAGGGTTGGCAAGATTAACACAAGATATGCTAAGATAAGATAAACTGGATATGCTCTAATACTTTCGCCGCTTCGCTTTTTCTTTATTATATTGGTTTCTATATCTCTGCACCACCTAACTAGTGTCCTAACTAGTAACGATAACGTGATCCCAATCCCTGTAGTTTTCGTTGCCTTCAGGCATACATTTATTATTTATTACCTAGATCTAATCTAGGGTTTTCTATCAAGTGCTTTCTAGAATCAACTAGAGTTTACGCTATCTGCTGAACGCTTCTCGGATTCACGGTTTATGCCACCTAGTCCAACTAGGGATTGTGCTACCTGTCGAACGATGCCCCCAAGTCTAGGACACACTACCTAGAGTGGTATATGTTCCTATACTTCCCCATGCATGTATCGCGAATCATTATCGCTTGTCTAGATGCACTTGTCCTGTAATGTGCTGCCCAAGTCCTGTGGCAGGGCAAATCAAGAAACACAGAACTCGGTCGGGAGCTTTCAGATATCTGTCGATGTAGATGCTAAGGTCTGTTTTTATTCCAGTGGCTATGGTCCCACTCGACCCCTCCCTCAACTAATGAAAGGCACACCTTGAAAAATGAGAACTATACGCAGGCCCCCCTATGCCCCACTGTCCTATGGCCATCCGTAACCATAACTAGATAGCAAGTATATGGTCTTTTGGAGTTCTCCGCCTTTCCGCTTCACGTATCTCGATTGACTCAAGATGGATGGTAGACGACGAGTTGCTATCACAGGGCTACCGGTTTCTCGCCGAATCACGCTGGTCCATCCTAGTCTTTAGGTTGCCATATTTTTGCAACCAAGGCATACCCTTGGTTCTTCTACCGCAGACCTTAACCTCTGTGAGCCCAGGAGGATCATCTGCAGCCTCACAGAGGGATACCAAGAGTACCCTCACGTCCCCTCGAAGCCTCGGGCTTCGTAACCCAATTCGTTAGAGCCTTCTTTTTACTCAGACGGACATTCGCTCCTTCCCGTGTTATACTAAGGATTACTACTTAGTTTTACTAACTAAGGTTTACCACTTAGTTTCCAGAATCATTGTTTTCTTAACTAAGGTTTACTACTTAGCTCCTTTTTAACTAAGGTTTACGACTTAGTTCTCTTTCCCGTCAATTTGGATTGGTTAAGTGTCATTAATCAATTCAAGCTAACTTAACCCTCTTCATTTAAACTGGTTAAGTGTTATCAGTAATTCATGTTGACTTAACCCTACCACAAACCAAGTTATATTGGTTAAGTATTTCTTATTACTAAACCCTACCCATTCATCCTGTATTGGTTAAGTGTTCTTTTTTAACTTAACCTTGCCCGTCTGTTTTAACTAACATGTTATTAATGGTTAAGTATTATCCCTTCATGTTTTAGACTTAACCCTATTCCTTTATCACAATATGATGGTTAAGTGCTCAAGTTTACTTAACCCTACGGTCTAGTCCAGCTAACATATCAAATTGGCTAAGTGTATTAAATTTTACTTAGCCCCAATCTCTAGTCTAGTTAACATGTTAATTTGGCTAAGTGTATTAACTTTACTTCACCCCACCTTCTAGTCTAGTTAACATGTAAATTTGGATAAGTGTTTTATTAGTTACTTATCCCCTACAAATCTTGTCTTGTTACCATGTTAAGTTTGGTTAAGTGTTCCTATGGACTTAACCCTCCCATTCTAGCTTAACTGTGCTTAGTTGGTTAAGTGTTCCTATGGACTTAATCCTCCCATTCTAGCTTAACTATGTTAAGTGTCTGTATGAACCTAACCCCACCCACCGGTCTGGTTATCATGTTGAATTGGTTAAGTGTCTTAGTTATCTTAACCCTACCATTCTTGTTCTAGCTTTAACTAAATAAATTAAAGTCGCTACCACTCACATTAGACAGATATTGTTGCGATTACTGGATGTGCCGGTTGGTTCCAGGCAGGTTTACATCGCAACTCTGTCTAACCTCGGGTTAGGCATATTCGTTTTTTCTAAGTTCAAAGGGTTTTGATTAATTTTCAAATCAAGTTTTGAAAGTAACCATCCCGTCCGTCGGATCAGTTAGGGATAGCCAGGGAGAGTAGGAAACTTGTATTTTCCAAACCCAAGCCTAGACACTATCCTCTCTGTCACCCTAGAACTTTCTGGTGTGTTATTAAAAGAGATGTCGTTAATAAACCTTTAATTTGTCTAAATTTACATTTTCTCATTTAGGACAAATTCTATAAGTAAATTATTCCTAAATTACTTATCTCCTAATTACTCTTTTAATGTAAATTGTCAACATTTATTATTATGGCCCATTTTCCCCTCTATATCATATTTATGCCTTTTTGGTATGTAAACTATACCAAATTAAGTGTCAATAACCATGATTTTGCTAAACATGACAATTACTCACAATTATGGCCAATTTCAAATTTATGCCAATATACTCGTTATGCCAAATTAGCTAATCCAATTCTGATTTAACATTCTAATTACAGTTCATGTCAAACTAGACTTATTATTCTAGTTCACAATTCATGTAAAGGCTAGATTTACAAGTCAATACTAGATTCGAATTACACATCCTATAATTCACGTCAAAATTATCCAATTTGCATTTCTATGAACATGCCATAATACATGTTCCCAATTTATGCCAATTTCCAAGTTTATAACTACGTTTTTAGTAAATTTCATATTTTGCCCAAATCATATTCCCACCGTTCGTATAATCGTGATTCAATCTAGATTATAGATAAATCTAGATTCGTAGAAAATAGGGAATGAACCAAAGATGCTATGAAAAAGATAGACATAATAACTGGCATAAAATGATAATTTACTAATTACAGACCTAACGAATTCCACTGAAATTGATCTAAAACATCGAAGGCCTATAGGTCTGAAAATCTTATGACATAAAAAGGGTTGAATAACGACGTAGGTTCAAGAACATGGGTGGACCTAACTTAATAGGTAAATTCCCAAGGTCTAAAACCAAAGAAAACCAAGAATAGACAGAATAGATAATTAGGTTTAGACCCAATTTCACAGTCACAAAACTTGAGCAACACTTTCCTAGTCATGAATCATAGGTATTTAATCACAGTTGTCCTTGTTATGTCATAGGCAATAGTTTATGTTTGCTAATCAAAGGCATAGGCTTGTGTTCTTAGTCAAGGAAATAATTCTCATAGTCACAGTCACAGTCATAGGCAATGTTCATAGTCATAGGCAATGTTCATAGTCGTAGGCAAGGCCTAATTGGTCATCGAATCGGAACAGTTCTTAATTAGGTCCAAGGATATAAGCACTGATAGAAAGATTTGGCATATTCTTTTATTCCTTTAATTTCATGTCACGAACAGAGAGAAACGTTCAAATCTAAAAAGTAACCGACTTACAGAGATTAGATTAGATTAGAAAGATGGCGTTGCTATGATTCGTGCGAAGTTGCTTGAAACCATTTGGGTTAGCCTTTGATTTTTATCTTGAAGCTTTAATCTTGATTCGAATTTCTTCTGGACAACTTGAGCAGCATAACCTTGTCTTGGATTTTCGTATTATTTTCTTATTTTTATTTATTTATACATTTTCTCATAGGCAACATAAGGATAGAAAAGAATTGTGAATAGAGAAGGAGACTAGGGCTGTTTATATAGTGTAGAAGTCAACGAATCTGGTCAGAATGGCGTCTGGATATAGAACAACGAACCAGGCTGCGGATCTGGAAAAAGCGGGGGAGGTCAACCCCCAGGTCGACTACCCAGTCGACCTGGGTGCCCTAGGTCGACTACCCAGTCGACCTGGGTCTTGGGCAGGAAAATTCCCGCCCAGCCCAATTTGGGTCCGATTTTGAATTTTGAACTCGTTTTCTGACCTGTTCGAATTTTAAATCGAATTCTGAAACTTCCGAAGACCATAACTCCTTCATACGGAGTCTGATTAACACAAACTCGGACTTTATCTCATGCAGAATTCCGAGACGAACGCAATGGCACAGCCCATTTCCCTTGATTTTGATTTTAAAATTTAATTCTGCCTTGATTTGTGAATCTTAGTGTTACAGAATTACGAGGTGTTACAGTAGTGGATCCCATTGTTGTCCCAAACCCCATTGATGGTTCGGCTCATTTGTACATGATTTCTCGGGGTTTGAGAATATCAGTGTTAGACGTCGAGTTTGAGTGTGATGCATATGTGCTCAGTTTTATGGGTTATTGTTTGATTCCAGAGATGGATTGGCTAGCTATGTATGATGCTATTCTGGATTGTGAGAGAAGGGTCGTTAGACTTTTTACTTGTCATGGGGGGACACTCGAGATTTCTTGTGACCCAAAGGGGTCTGTCGTGCTTAGTTTCCTAGATTCTCATGATGCATCTATCGATGATCTGCGATCTGTACTAGTACTCCGTAAGTATCTAGATGTTTTTGAGGAGGTTCAGGGCTTACCTCCGAGGCACGAGATCAACTTTCATATATACTTGGTAGACAATGCAAAGCCAGTTGCATTACCTGTGCGTCATATGGCTCCAAGAGAAAGGATGGAGCATAGCAAGCAAGTAGGGGAGCTACTTGAGAAAGGATTTATTAGGCGAAGCATATCTGAACGGGGTGCTCCGGTGGTATTCGCAACTAAGGCGGATGGTTCGCTTCGCTTATGTGTGGATTATAGGGAATTAAATAAACTCTCTAACAAGAATAGGCACCCACTCCCGAGGACAGATGTTCTGTTTGACCAGCTATTTGGAGCATCACTTTTCTCTCAGTTAGATTTGGTCATGGGATTTCACCAGTTCAGGGTGGTTGAGGACAGTATAGATAAGACCGCTTTTAGGACTCTGGATGGTTTCTTTTAATGGCTCGTTATGCCTTTTGGGTTGAAAAATGCATCTGCCAATTTTGTTGATCTGACGAGTAGGGTGTTCCGGGAATTTCTAAATAAATTTGTCGTGGTCTTTGTTGATGATATCTTGATTTTCTCGAAGAGTGAGGAAAAGCATGCCCAACATTTGAGAGTAGTTTTAAAAACTCTCTGTCACGCCAGCTTAAGGAAAAGTTCTCCAAATGCCCATTTTGGAGAAAAGAAGTAAGATTTCTAGGGCATGTGGTCTCTAAAGAAGCGATAGCAGTAGATCCTGCGAAGGTAGTTGCAGTTCAGGATTGGAAAATTCCAAAGAATGCAACAGAGGTGAGAAGTTTTCTTGGATTAGCAGGCTATTATAGGAAGTTCGTTAAGGACTATGCAAAGATATCAGCCCCACTCACCAGGCTGATGAAGAAGAATTTGACGTTTTCGTGCGATATAGATTGTGATGTTGTTTCCAGCGATTGAACAGGGCTTTGACAACAACCTCAGTCCTAACCTTACCCGATGGGAGTAAAATGTTTACATTATACACTGACGCATGTGGTATAGGGCTTGGTGCGGTTCGGATGCAAGAGGGAAGAGTAGTATGTTATAGGGGTAAATAGCTAAGATTCATTAGAAGAACTACCCTACCCATGACTTAGAGCTAGCTGCCATAGTATTTGCACTTAAGACGTGGCGTAATTATCTACTTAGAGAGAAGTTCAAGTTGTACACCAATCATAAATCTCTCAAGTTCTTGTTCTCGCAGAAGGATCTTAATTTTTGGCAAAAGAGGTGGATGGAGTTCCTAGCAGCTTATGACTTCGAGATTGCTTATACTCCTGGCAAGGGTAAACTGGGTAGGCATAGGATAACCTTAAGTCCTCTATTTGTGGAGAGGACAAGCTTGACGTTTATATCGACTTTTGACTTTAGACCCTCCACCGAGGTTTTTCTAGCTTATTAGCATCGTTGGAGGTGCGACCTACTCTTGTAGATCAGATAGGATCTTTGCATTGAGAGGATCCACATATTTCAGACATCTTGGATAACCTTCGTAGAGGGGAAACTTCTAGTCACCTCAATAGATATTCCACAGACGATAAAGGGTGGTTGCGACGAGATGGAAGTCTTTGTGTTCCCCGAGTTGGGAGTTTGTTGAAGATAATCCTAGAGGAAGCCCATCATTCTAAGATGACTATTCATATAGGTGGTGATAAGATGTATAGAGATATGAAGAGGGTTTTCTTTTGGGCTGGGATGAAGAAAGATGTGGCGGAGTTTGTTTCACAATGTTTGATTTTCCAACAAGTTAAAGCTGAGCAAAAGAAGCTCGGTGGATTACTTCGTCCTTCGAAGGTTCCACAGTGAAAGTGGGAGAGCGTGTGTATGGATTTCATAGATGGTTTGCCTAGATCAAAGAAAGGCAACACCGGCATTTGGGTTGTAGTAGACAGACTTACTAAGAGCACTCATTTCATTCCAGTTAAGAGTAAGAGGACAACAACATGGTTGGCAGTAGTATACGTTCATGAGATAGTTCATTTTCATGTAGAACCTTCCAGTATCGTAAGTGATCGTGACCCCATTTTCACTAGTGAATTTTGGAGGTGCTTGCAAGAGGCACTAGTTACACAGTTGTGTTTGAGCACTGCTTATCACCCTCAGACAGATGAACAGATAGAAAGGATGAACAGAGTTCTTGAGGATCTTTTAAGGCTGTGTATCCTAGACTTCGGAGGGACTTGGGAAGAGCACCTTCATTTAGTAGAGTTTTCCTACAACAATAGTTATCAAGCTAGCATTGGCATGATACCCTTCGAAGCATTATACGAACAACCTTGTAGATTATCAACTTGTTGGCGGGAATCTACAGAAAGACTACTACTTGGACCAGATATGGTTAGAGAAACGTCCGAGAAGATTGATCTTATTAGACGGTGGATGAAAATAGCTCAAGATAAGCAGATGTTCTACGCGGATAAGAGAATGACTGGCACTGAGTTTGAGGTGCAAGATATGGTTTTCATTAAGGTGTCACATTTGAGGAATATAGTTCGCTTTGGATCTATAGGGCAATTGGCACCAAGATTCGTAGGACCATTTCCCATAACAGAAAGGATTGTCCAAATGGCCTATAGAGTAATGCTACCAGAGAGATTATCGGCGTTCATGATGTTATCCACATTTCTCAATTGCGGAAGTGTTTGCATGATACCGCAGAAGTAGTTAATCCGAGTATATTGGAGGAAGAAGAGGTGGAACGGGAGGCGACTGTTAGGCGAGTTCCTACTCGTATTCTTGGATCAGAAGTTAAGAATCTACGCAATCGAGAAGTCAAGTTAATGAAGGTTCAGTGGGGAGATAACCAGAGGATGCAACTTGGGAGACTGAAGACAAGATTCATGCTTCGCACCCTTTTCTTTTCAACGGGATGTTCTTAACTTCCTTTCCAAAGCTTTTATTCACGTTTGTTTCTTTCATTTAAGTACATCCTATTGATTGAATCTTCGACCTTTAGATAGGAATCCCATGGATGTAAACATGTGTTGAGACATGTTATGTTGATGGACGCAAGTGTTTGCTAGTGGTTGCTCGTGAATGCATATACACACACATTAGCACTAGATCGGCTCAATCACTCTCATACTACATATGGATGTGTGTGCATTTTCCTCTTTTAATGGATAAAAATGGGTGTATCATCATATAGATGTTGCATTTGGATGGATGATTGTGCAAACATATAGAACTTAATTGTTATAATAGGATTATCTGCATACATGTTGGATTCATGGCACTAACATACATTGCATTAAGGAGGTCGACTGAATCAGTAGACCACCTGATATTCGCACTAGTATTGGGATATATACACACACCTTTGCATATATTCATATAAGCATTAGAAATTTTTTAAGGACAATGAATGCCTATGACTGGTGGATGAGTATACGAATGATGGATCGTAGGATATACATTCTTCTTAACTTGGAGATTTCGGGGATGAAATCCTTTGAGTAGGGTAGAATGTAACACCCCGTAATTTTAACAACATTAAAGATGATAAATTAAAGAGTAATTAATTAAATATTCATAGATAAGTGAAATGGACTACGCCATTGCGTTCGTCTCACAATTCTGTTCAAAATAGACACCTGGTTTGTGTAAAACGGACATCGTACGAAGAAGTTATTAAGGTTTGAATTTTGTATACACATAAGAAGAATATATATAAATATATCCAGAAAATTCAAAATAGTTCAAAATCCAGTAAATTGGGGGAGTGGGAAAATTCTCGCCCAAGGGTGTCGACCCCATCAAGGGGTTGTCGACACCATAAGGGGGGTGTCGACCCACTGGTCGAACCCATAAGGGGGTCGACCCCCCTACGGCAGATCTAGGTAGACTAGGGCTTAGTGACAGCTATATATATGACCCCATTTCTTTTGTTATTCCATGCCAAAAATAATAAACAACTAGATGCTGCCTCTGCCCAGATTAAATCAAGTCTTTTCTTCTTCAACAATAATCTAGAGTTCTTCAAGTTTAGAGATCTATGATTCAACAACAGCAATTCTTCCTTTTATTTTTCAAGATCCAATCACAGTGAGTCTATGTTAATTTTAGTTCTAAATATTTAAAAAGTAAATCTTGACATGACTATAACTTAGATCTATGCATGTGACTATTTGAATCGTATCAGATCTGCTATAACATGTTTATTTAAGTTATTCTGACATGACGATGAACTAGATCTAAACATATACCTATTTATCATGTCAGATCTGCCATTGTTTTTAGATCTAATTCGCTGTTTAGATCACATCATGCCTGTTCCTATTATGTTTTTGGTTAATTAGATCTGTTATTAGTTGTATATCTAATTCATTGTTTAGATCTCATTATGCATATCCCTATTATGTTAGAATCAGTTCTATTATCACATGTTATTAGATCTATTCCTATATGCATAACTTGTCATTATGCCATTATATGTTTATGCCTATTTCTGCCATTATATGTCCACCTTGTTAGTATGATCATTTTTGTCCACTTCCCCCAATCGTTTCACTTTTTATTTTTATATAGCCAGGCTACCTTCGAGCCTAGGCATGCCACTGAAATATGCGAATGCGTTAAATTGGGAACGAGTGGAAAACGTTAAAATTGGGTGTAACAACCCGTATTTCGATAACATGATTAAAGACGAGAATCAAGGCAGAATTTAATTTTAAATTCTGAATCAAGTGAAACGGGCTATGCCATTGCGTTCGTCTCGGAAAAATATGCGAAATAGAGTCCGAGTTTTCGAAAATCGGAGTCCGTATGACCAAGATATGGCCTCGCGAAGTTTCACGAAAAATTCCCAAATTAAAGTATACTTAATTAAGTGAAATGGGTTGCGCAGAGAAATATATATATATATATATATATTGATATATATATATATATATAATTGAAAATTAAATAAATAAATATGCAAAAATGTTCAAAACAGCGAATTGGGATAGGGGAATAACCGAACCGGCCGATTTTTGAGGTCGACCCGAGCCCGTTGGGTCGACTAGGGGTTAATCCAGGGTGTTTGGCTATCAATCCGTGGGCCGATTCGCTCAAATGCAGATTTTGCATTTGGATGGTTCTCATGGTTCATCTTTAATCTAAAGGCCCTAGATGGTTCCTACACTTGACTTCTTCCCCAAGACATGCTTTGATGGCTTGGATTGAATCTAGGTTTAATCCTATGGCCTAAAAAACTTGCCTAATCTATAAATAAGACCCTAACCTATCCTAAATCCTCATTATTCATTCATGCAACTAAACTATGGCAAAATTCCTACTCTCATGGCCTCCACTCAACTATCCTAGCCTCCACTTCATTTCTATGAGAGGTTTCATGATCATGAGAGTATTAGAGAGTCCCTATGTTAGTATGAGAGCTTCTCAAGTTGATTTCAAGGCTAAAGCTTTGATCTTTGTTCATAAAGATGGGGTTTTTATTGATTTGGAGTGCTCATCTTTGGGTTTTCGGGTGATGGCATACATAGGCTTCATCACAAGCTTTAGTTTAATCGATTTAGGCCTTCATAGCTATGTAAGCCCTTCCCTACTCTTAGATATTAACTATGAAGTTAAATGTTCATGTTGAAAGTTTGGGTTTGATTAATTGGAATGATGCATGCTATCATGTTATGCAAGTTTATGAAGTCATTATCTTGATCTTATGAGCTAAAAGCCACAACCTTTATGTTGAAATGTTGCATTATGCAACATGAGAATCTTCATAATCATTATGTCAACTTGCATATGAAGTCATAATCCTTATATGATGATATATGCGAGTTTCTAGCCATCATTCCATGTCTTTTGTCACCATGATTCGCTTATGTACCAAGTTTGGGTTGATGCATGTTTTTGAGGCTTAAGAATGTAACATGCAAGCTAATGAACACATTTGTGCCTCATTTGCCACCATGATTAACTTGTGGCTTAATATCCATTTTTTGTCATGCCTTTGCCAAGTCTTTTCTTTTAATCCATTACGTTGTTGCGAACGTATATGCGAGTTTAAAAAGCGTTGGGGTCACATTATGAGGAAAACATAATGGCATGAACATGATTTGGGTAAATGGGTATAAACATGACAACATGTAACGTTAAATATGACATGTGTTTATACTTGAAAACATGACTTGAAATATAACATGGAAGTTGACATGTAAGTATGCATAAAAACATAAGCTTGAGAATTTACCTATTAAGTTAGGTCTACCCATTGGGAATTTACCTATTAAGTTAGGTCTACCCAATTGCTTGAAAACTTGACTATGAACATGACACTAGACTAAGCATGAAAGTGGCCAACTCGAGGTTGGGTTGAGTTTGCAACGTAAAACTACCCGGAACCGACCGGCCTAACTAGTAGTTGCAAACAATAGGACCCAATGTGAGAAGTTGGTCATGTGTGCTCGAACCCGAGGTTAGACCAAGTTGTGGTGTAAAGCTACCCGGAACCGATCGGCTTAACTAGTAACCACAACAAAGTCTAATGTGAGAGGTGAAGGTGCATTAAGTAATTAATGCCACATAATAGGGTTAAGACAATTTGATTAATGACTCTTAACCAAATATGACATGGACAAGTGGGTTAAGTAATTTGATTAGGCTAATGATACTTAACAAGACATGACAAGGTTGGGTAGGTTAAGTAACTTGATTCGCCTAATGACACTTAACCATTTTTTTATACGACTAGTGGACGGGGTTAAGTTAATCAACACTTAATCAATCCAACACGATAACTTGGTAAGGTTAAGTGGGATCGGGTTTGATTTCTTAATGACGCTTAACCATGCAAGATGATTAGGGGATGAGGTTAAGTAATTTACACTTAACTAATCCGACTGGGTAATTAGATGGGGTTAAGTAATCCACACTTAACTAATCTAAACACGGTAATTCGATGGGGTTAAGTTAAACACTTAACCAATTTAAACTTGGTAATTCAATGAGGTTAAGTAACCAATACTCAACCAACCTAACATGGTAATTTAATGGGGTTAAGCAACTTATACTTAACCAAATATACATGATGATTTGATGGGGTTAAGTAACCCACACTTAACCAATCTAATACGCGGACCTGATAAGGTTAAGTCATAAGACCTTCTTAGACTGTACTTAACCATTGTAGTACGATTAGAGGATGGGGTTAAGCTAACCTATACTTAACCAATCCGACTCGATAATTTGATGGAATTAAGATAGTCTATGCTTAATCGATCTAGCAAGATAATCCGATAGGATTAAGGTAAGCTAGTACTTGACCAATTTGACTCGATAGGGTTAAGTCATGAGCCTCTGGGTACACTTAACCAACTTGTAGGGCTAAGTTTTGAACTTAAATACTTAGCCAATCTTGACGTGATTCGTGGGCAGGTTAAGTCATGGACTTGGATGATAACACTTAACCGAACAGACAAACCCTAGTTAGAGGAACTAGGTAGAAAATCGTGGTTAATCAAGGATAACGGGAATAAGGCTAAGTGGTAAACCTTAGTTGAAGGGTAACTAAGTAATAATTCTTAGCTAAGGACATAGGACTAATTCTCAAAGCGATGAGTAACCTGATACGGTAGGTCATCGCTTAGTATACGAGCAGGAGCAAGCTATCTGACTTGGATAAAAGCTCCAGCGCACTGGGTGCCGAAGTGGAAGCTTCGGGGGACGTGAGGATATTCTTGGGATCCCTCTGTGGGCTGCCAGGTAATTATACTAGGCCCATGAGAGGTTAAGGTCTGCGTTAGAAGGACCAAGAGTATGCCTTGGTTGCTATGCGAGCGACCTAAAGACTGGGATGGATTAGCGTGGAGTCGACGATTCTTGGTTTTTGCCCTGGATAGCACATCGCCGACTACCTACCATCTTTAGTCAATCGTGTACGTACGGAAAGGCAGGGAACCCCCAACAGACCATGTGCTTGCTATCGAGTCATGGGTGAGGTTGGCCCGTAGGAAAGTGGGCTATAGTGGGGCCGTGGAGTGGTTCTTATACATGATTTTTCTTGGATTGCCTTTCAGTAGTTGAGGGAGGGGTCACGTGGGACCATAGCCACGGGTACAAAAACAGACCTTGATATCTGCATCGGCAGACGATTTAAAGCTCCCGACCGAGTTCCGTATTTCTTGATTTGCCCTGGCACGGAACTCGGATGGCACATTGGGGAACATGTGCATCTAGACATGGAAAACGATTCACGATACATACGTGGGATCAAGGGCGCGGTTGACGGGTGGCGTAATCCCTAGTGGTCCTAGGTGGCCAAGACCCAAACCGAGACACGAAAACGTTCATTAGGTAGCATAATCCCTAGCGGTCCTAGGTGGCATAAATCCTAAGTGGACGCGCGATAGTTCATGGTAAGGAAACACAACTAGATCAAGGGTTGCAGTCCAAAACAACTCCAAGGATAAACCGTTTACATGAGAAAGCCCGTACAGCCTACGGCAAAGGACTGGACTTATACATGGAAAGAAACATATGAGTTGAGTAACCTATATATGCGGCATATTAGGTTGACATGGACCATTACACGACTTTTGAGTAAGGGTCATTCACGGATAACACGTAATACAGTTGGGATACTAGTACGGTAGGTGCAGAGCAGGCATACAGGATAGATACATGGGACGTTATACGTGATAGATATCTTGGGGATATTATACTTGATAGAAACCTGACGATGTGATACCTTGTTTTATCTTGACATCGTAATTTATCATGACACCTTAGTTTACCTGAGTTCAGTAGTTCATCCTGTTATTTTGATTTAGCTTATCTATCTTGTTATCATGCTTATGTTCATCTAAGTTTCTCATGTCAGTTAACTTTACTAGTTTTTATGCTAATAGTAGATAGGGCTTACTCAGTCTTTTTGACTGACCCGTTTTGTTTCGCCTCTTTTCTTCCGTTTCCCCCCAGGTCACAGGGAGGAAATACTGTTGTTTAGTTCGGACTTCTTCTGCTTGAAGGTCATCATGGATGGCTTGGACTTCTCTTGGCTATGGCTACTTTACTGTTTTTACTTGGGGAATAATTTATGAAAAAGTCTTTATGCTTCTTTATTATTGCAAGACAGGTTTTGATGTACTCTGATGTAAAAGGCTTTAGACCTTAATTATTAATATTTATGAAAGTTTGATTTTATTTCCGCTATGTTATATGTTCTGTCTTGTGATATTTCTGTGCATGTTTACCAATAATGCCCCTCTAAAGCTAGTGCATTCCTTTGCGAGTGACCCTAGCGGAGGTGGGGTGTTACATTTGGTATCAGAGCAGAAGGTTACCAGACTGGGCAAAAGTTTTTAAAGACCTTCTGAAAACTATTTGAAAATCGTTTATAAAGAAGCATTTTTCAAGAAAATTTTCTTTTAAAAGAAAAAGGCTATTCCCCAAAGGCCATTAGCACTATCCTTGTTTCCTTAATTGAATCTCTTTTCCTTTCTTTCCTCCATCTGTAGTCACAGTGGTTTTAACTGCGACTAGTCTTTTCTATCTACGAAAGTGTTTTCCTTACGATGGAGGTGGTTCTCGAGAGACCAGTGGCCGCGTTATAAGAAAGGATAGTGAGGAAGAGGATAAAGGATACGAGCTTAAGGAAGAACAACTTGTTGGTATGGCTTAGTCCTCAAAGGAGGGAGAAAGAGGAACAATGAAACCCATGACGAGAGAGTACCTTTGGCATGGTAAAACGGGGTGGATAGTTAAGTATTATGGGACAAGGACAAGATCATCGGGAGGGTAATAGTGTGCTCTCATTTCTAGGGTACCTCGGAAGGTGGGTAACGATCTTGTTAAAAGTTTAGCTCTTCTTTTCTATCATCCCGCCAAGACTTTGTTTTGATCCCTGCATCATTTAAGTTTGCTTCGATAGTTGAGTCTCTGCACCTTAAGTACTAGCATAATAGAGAATCCCATTCTTGTCTCAAAGTCCTATTGGAGAATCAGTCCATTTATACATGACTTGTTTGGATTTGGGAATGTCTATGCCAAGTGTTGAGTTTGGAAATAATTCTTATGTTTATAAGCTAAGGATGGATTCTAGGGATGAAGTGGTTATCCAGTAGGGGGTGCCACTCTCGGTTTTGATAGGAGGGTAGTTAGACCTTTTGACTAGCCTTGGTAATGCCCTCGAAGTATCGGGTAACCTTTTTGAGGTTCTGTCATGACTAGTTACTTAGAATCCCTTGATGCCTTTATTGGAAATTTGAAGCCCGATCGAGTGGTGTTCGCCAATAAAATGGATGGTTTACTTCATTTATGCATGGGTTATAGAGATCATCCTAGTAAGTGCGCATGATAACCTGGTTGACATCTGTTTACTTTCAAGAGAAAGTTCTTCTACATGGAATACCTTATAGTATATAAACGAGATCCAAGGTTCACTAGTGAATTTTGGAAAGCTTGCATGAGATCATGAATACGCAGTCATGTTTGCGTCAAGTATTCTAGAAAAAGGATAAGTGCAAGTGGAACGAGAGGCGACGAAGGAATGAGTTCCAGCTCATGTTATGGAAACAGGAAATAAGAAGCTACGAAATCGCGAAGTTAAAAGATGGTCAAGGCACAATGGAATTAAGCTCAAGGAAATACGACTTTGATGGTCGAAGACTAGATACGCGCATGATATCTCTTTTTGGGAGTATACCCTTGATCCCTGTTTTCTGTAGAGCTTACTTGTAGGCTATCTTTCGTGGACATCCTCTCGGTCCTATTTTCTGTTACAAACCCCGTTAGGAGTTTGTCTTGTTTGACCCTGTTTCAGGGAATCCTAGGTAGAATCCTATGGATGTAAACATGTATTTGAAACATGTTATGATTGATATGGTTGAAAGTGGTTGCTCGTGGATGCGCGAATACACATTAGATACTAGCTCGACTCGGTCACATTTCATATTGCATATGCACGAGTATTTATACTTGTTTATGGATGAAATCGAATGTATTATCATGCGGTTGTTGCATATGAATGAATGATTGTGCACGCATATAGTATCTATATGACTAGGACTATTTTCATACATGTTGGATTCATGGCACTATACATATTTTGCATTAGAAAGATTATTCAGGCCTGATCATTAGCATTAGCTAAGGAACATGTACACACACGTCTTGCATATATTCATACAACATTAGAAATCATCTAAGGACAATGGTTGCTCGTGGATGATGTTTTGAGTAGATGGATGATGGATGGTAGGATATGTTCTTCCTAACTTGGAGATTTCGGGGACGAAATCCTAAAAGGTGAGGAGAATGTAACAACCCGTATTTCGATAACATGATTAAAGACGAGAATCAAGGAAGAATTTAATTTTAAATTCTGAATCAAGTGAAACGGGCTATGCCATTGCGTTCGTCTCGGAAAAATATGCGAAATAGAGTCCGAGTTTTCGAAAATCGGAGTCCGTACGACCAAGATATGGCCTCGCGAAGTTTCACGAAAAATTCCCAAATTAAAGTATACTTAATTAAGTGAAATGGGTTGCGCAGAGAAATATATATATATTGATATATATATATATAATTGAAAATTAAATAAATAAATATGCAAAAATGTTCAAAACAGCGAATTGGGATAGGGGAATAACCGAACCGGCCGATTTTTGAGGTCGACCCGAGCCTGCTGGGTCGACTAGGGGTTAATCCAGGGTGTTTGGCTGTCAACCCGTGGGCCGATTCGCCCAAATGCAGATTTTGCATTTGGATGGTTCTCATGGTTCATCTTTAATCTAAAGGCCCTAGATGGTTCCTACACTTGACTTCTTCCCCAAGACATGCTTTGATGGCTTGGATTGAATCTAGGTTTAATCCTATGGCCTAAAACACTTGACTAATCTATAAATAAGACCCTAACCTATCCTAAATCCTCATTATTCATTCATGCAACTAAACTATGGCAAAATTCCTACTCTCATGGCCTCCACTCAACTATCCTAGCCTCCACTTCATTTCTATGAGAGGTTTCATGATCATGAGAGTATTAGAGAGTCCCTATGTTAGTATGAGAGCTTCTCAAGTTGATTTCAAGGCTAAAGCTTTGATCTTTGTTCATAAAGATGGGGTTTTTATTGATTTGGAGTGTTCATCTTTGGGTTTTTGGGTGATGGCATGCATAGGCTTCATCACAAGCTTTAGTTTAATCGATTTAGGCCTTCATAGCTATGTAAGCCCTTCCCTACTCTTAGATATTAACTATGAAGTTAAATGTTCATGTTGAAAGTTTGGGTTTGATTAATTGGAATGATGCATGCTATCATGTTATGCAAGTTTATGAAGTCATTATCTTGATCTTATGAGCTAAAAGCCACAACCTTTATGTTGAAATGTTGCATTATGCAACATGAGAATCTTCATAATCATTATGTCAACTTGCATATGAAGTCATAATCCTTATATGATGATATATGCGAGTTTCTAGCCATCATTCCATGTCTTTTGTCACCATGATTCGCTTATGTACCAAGTTTGGGTTGATGCATGTTTTTGAGGCTTAAGAATGTAACATGCAAGCTAATGAACACATTTGTGCCTCATTTGCCACCATGATTAACTTGTGGCTTAATATCCATTTTTTGTCATGCCTTTGCCAAGTCTCTTCTTTTAATCCATTACGTTGTTGCGAACGTATATGCGAGTTTAAAAAGCGTTGGGGTCACATTATGAGGAAAACATAATGGCATGAACATGATTTGGGTAAATGGGTATAAACATGACAACATGTAACGTTAAATATGACATGTGTTTATACTTGAAAACATGACTTGAAATATAACATGGAAGTTGACATGTAAGTATGCATAAAAACATAAGCTTGGGAATTTACCTATTAAGTTAGGTCTACCCATTGGGAATTTACCTATTAAGTTAGGTCTACCCAATTGCTTGAAAACTTGACTAAGAACATGACACTAGACTAAGCATGAAAGTGGCCAACTCGAGGTTGGGTTGAGTTTGCAACGTAAAACTACCCGGAACCGACCGGCCTAACTAGTATTTGCAAACAATAGGACCCAATGTGAGAAGTTGGTTATGTGTGCTCGAACCCGAGGTTAGACCAAGTTGTGGTGTAAAGCTACCCGGAACCGACCGGCTTAACTAGTAACCACAACAAAGTCTAATGTGAGAGGTGAAGGTGCATTAAGTAATTAATGCCACATAATAGGGTTAAGACAATTTGATTAATGACTCTTAACCAAATATGACATGGACAAGTGGGTTAAGTAATTTGATTAGGCTAATGATACTTAACAAGACATGACAAGGTTGGGTAGGTTAAGTAACTTGATTCGCCTAATGACACTTAACCATTTTTTTATACGACTAGTGGACGGGGTTAAGTTAATCAACACTTAATCAATCCAACACGATAACTTGGTAAGGTTAAGTGGGATCGGGTTTGATTTCTTAATGACGCTTAACCATGCAAGATGATTAGGGGATGAGGTTAAGTAATTTACACTTAACTAATCCGACTGGGTAATTAGATGGGGTTAAGTAATCCACACTTAACTAATCTAAACACGGTAATTCGATGGGGTTAAGTTAAACACTTAACCAATTTAAACTTGGTAATTCAATGAGGTTAAGTAACCAATACTCAACCAACCTAACGTGGTAATTTAATGGGGTTAAGCAACTTATACTTAACCAAATATACATGATGATTTGATGGGGTTAAGTAACCCACACTTAACCAATCTAATACGCGGACCTGATAAGGTTAAGTCACAAGACCTTCTTAGACTGTACTTAACCATTATAGTACGATTAGAGGATGGGGTTAAGCTAACCTATACTTAACCAATCCGACTCGATAATTTGATGGAATTAAGATAGTCTATGCTTAATCGATCTAGCAAGATAATCCGATAGGATTAAGGTAAGCTAGTACTTGACCAATTTGACTCGATAGGGTTAAGTCATGAGCCTCTGGGTACACTTAACCAACTTGTAGGGCTAAGTCTTGAACTTAAATACTTAGCTAATCTTGACGTGATTCGTGGGCAGGTTAAGTCATGGACTTGGATGATAACACTTAACCCAACAGACAAACCCTAGTTAGAGGAACTAGGTAGAAAATCGTGGTTAATCAAGGATAACGGGAATAAGGCTAAGTGGTAAACCTTAGTTGAAGGGTAACTAAGTAATAATTCTTAGCTAAGGACATAGGACTAATTCTCAAAGCGATGAGTAACCTGATACGGTAGGTCATCGCTTAGTATACGAGCAGGAGCAAGCTATCTGACTTGGATAAAAGCTCCAGCGCACTAGGTGCCGAAGTGGAAGCTTCGGGGGACGTGAGGATATTCTTGGGATCCCTCTGTGGGCTGCCAGGTAATTATACTAGGCCCATGAGAGGTTAAGGTCTGCATTAGAAGGACCAAGAGTATGCCTTGGTTGCTATGCGAGCGACCTAAAAACTGGGATGGATTAGCGTGGAGTCGACGATTCTTGGTTTTTGCCCTGGATAGCACATCGCCGACTACCTACCATCTTTAGTCAATCGTGTACGTACGGAAAGGCAGGGAACCCCCAACAGACCATGTGCTTGCTATCGAGTCATGGGTGAGGTTGGCCCGTAGGAAAGTGGGCTATAGTGGGGCCGTGGAGTGGTTCTTATACATGATTTTTCTTGGATTGCCTTTCAGTAGTTGAGGGAGGGGTCACGTGGGACCATAGCCACGGGTACAAAAACAGACCTTGATATCTGCATCGGCAGACGATTTAAAGCTCCCGACCGAGTTCCGTATTTCTTGATTTGCCCTGGCACGGAACTCGGATGGCACATTGGGGAACATGTGCATCTAGACATGGAAAACGATTCACGATACATACGTGGGATCAAGGGCGCGGTTGACGGGTGGCGTAATCCCTAGTGGTCCTAGGTGGCCAAGACGCAAACCGAGACACGAAAACGTTCATTAGGTAGCATAATCCCTAGCGGTCCTAGGTGGCATAAATCCTAAGTGGACGCGCGATAGTTCATGGTAAGGAAACACAACTAGATCAAGGGTTGCAGTCCAAAACAACTCCAAGGATAAACCGTTTACATGAGAAAGCCCGTACGGCCTATGGCAAAGGACTGGACTTATACATGGAAAGAAACATATGAGTTGAGTAACCTATATATGCGGCATATTAGGTTGACATGGACCATTACACGACTTTTGAGTAAGGTTCATTCACGGATAACACGTAATACAGTTGGGATACTAGTACGGTAGGTGCAGAGCAGGCATACAGGATAGATACATGGGACGTTAAACGTGATAGATATCTTGGGGATATTATACTTGATAGAAACCTGACGATGTGATACCTTGTTTTATCTTGACATCGTAATTTATCATGACACCTTAGTTTACCTGAGTTCAGTAGTTCATCCTGTTATTTTGATTTAGCTTATCTATCTTGTTATCATGCTTATGTTCATCTCAGTTTCTCATGTCAGTTAACTTTACTAGTTTTTATGCTAATAGTAGATAGGGCTTACTCAGTCTTTTTGACTGACCCGTTTTGTTTCGCCTCTTTTCTTCCGTTTCCCCCCAGGTCACAGGGAGGAAATACTGTTGTTTAGTTTGGACTTCTTCTGCTTGAAGGTCATCATGGATGGCTTGGACTTCTCTTGGCTATGGCTACTTTACTGTTTTTACTTAGGGAACAATTTATGAAAAAGTCTTTATGCTTCTTTATTATTGCAAGACAGGTTTTGATGTACTCTGATGTAAAAGGCTTTAGACCTTAATTATTAATATTTATGAAAGTTTGATTTTACTTCCGCTATGTTATATGTTCTGTCTTGTGATATTTCTGTGCATGTTTACCAATAATGCCCCTCTAAAGCTAGTGCATTCCTTTGCGAGTGAACCTAGCGGAGGTGGGGTGTTACATTGGGGCATAACTTGTAATTGGAAATTTGGGCATAACTTGAATGAAATATTTGAATATGAATTTGGGGCATAAATCAAATTGTGATAAAGACCTTAATTTGGGGCATATGGTTCATTATGAACATAACTTGGGAAAGGGGCATGAAAACCTATAATGACATAGGAATAATTGGTTAATAATGGAAACACCTAGAATTACAGTAATTAGAAACTGTAAACGCGCCTAGACACGAGGTTAGATTACAAATATGGTGGAAGTCTGCCTGGAACCAACCGGCATATCCAGCGACCACAAATAGTGAATCTAATGTAAAGGGTCTAAGTGCATAAACACGAGACGTTCTAAGACACGAGGTTAGATTACACTTATGGTGGAAGTATGTCCGGAGCCGACCGGCATATCCAGCATCCACAAGTGGTAGGCTTAATGTGGGAGGTCTAGCATATTATAACCGTAAATGAATATGGTAATGAATTGGAATAGTTAACCTGGTTGAATCCATAGGGATTGTATGAACATGTTAAACTTAAGTAGGGGTTATGTAAACTTGTTTGAAATAGTGGGTAGGTTAAGAAAATCTTGGGTTGGTGGGTAATATTTATATATAGACCCACAAACATAACCTGTGGGGTTATGCAATCTTTTATTATAGTATGGCATAACCTGTGGAAAACCTAGTGGGGATGCAAGCATAGGGGGAAGCTTGTATCATCTTGTGCGTGGGACCCGTTTCAGTCAGTAACCCATATATAAGTATCAAACAAGTACTTTGAACTAGGTCGGAGTCGGGGCATGCTTATTGGGCTGATTGTAAGAGATCCAAACATGGGGGATGGTGGGCAGCGCATTCCAATGGGGTTATGTGCCTGCGTGGGTCCTCCAGAGGAGGTGTAGACGTCGTGACACCTGTAGATATGGTTGTGCACATCCTGAAAACGAAGGGTTGACACTTTAGGGAGTGATACACCCTACTATGGGGTCAATACAGGATATCTACGGAGTAGGGAGCCGATCGATTAGGGTAGCAATTAGGGTACATCTGGACTCCGTTATGTTGGGGAGCCCGTTAATACCCTTAGGGGCAACTCCAGTATGTTGGGCTGCCTGTTGATTATATGGGGTGAAAACCTCTCACCGGAAGTACACCTAAGTCAACCATCTTATACTGGTTGGGGATCATCTTGTTCATAAGACACTAGTATTGGTGCAGAGAGAGAAAAGGAAAGTATTACAGAAGCGCAATATACTCTGTCATGTTTATCCTGTTTACCTTGTCATACCTGCCTAGTATGATGTTATCTCTCTTATCCACTTTATATGTCTATCACGATACTTTTACTTATTTATATGCTAAAAGTAACTGGACTCACCATACTTTATGTCTGACCCATTTTGTTTCCTCTTCTTTCTCTTTCGGTACCCCCCTCCAAATTCTCAGGGTGGGAATACTCAAGCTTGATCAGGATTCTGCTTTAATCTTGCTTGGAGCTGCATAGATGTACTGCTTGATTTCATATCACTCTCTACTATGGCTATGTTTTTGGAGATTATGTTTCTTTTTATTATTTTATGCTGATATTTTAAGTACAAGACATAAATTTTAATGATGTATTTGGTTTTATGCATTTCAAGCTTGTTGCGTAACCATGTTTTGAACAACGATGCTTTATGATTAATAAAAGTTTTTAATTCCGCTGCTATTTTATATTTGCCTTGTATTGTTTTTGTTTCTATAATGCTTCACGAAACTTAATGTATTCTCTTAATGAGTGATATTAATGGACGTAGGGTGTCACGATTGGAAATGATGTGGGTTATGCATGAATCATGGGCTGCGTTTTTTGGAAAAAAATATAAGAAAGGAGGATTTCGTGACTATGGGTGAAGCGTTGGTGGGCCGGAGAAAGAAAGTATGGCTTTGATGATGATGAGCCCGAGGTAAATGAAGTATCATGTTTTCCTGTAATAAGAAAGGAGTGGATAAGGCTTAATCCCTATAATTAAAATTTGCGAAAAAAAACTGGATTCGTTGAAATTGCATAAGCGGAGGCTACGTAGTAGAGTAGATTTAGTTGAAATCAGAAGGAACCCGTATTTCGGTTAATTTTAAATGCTTGTTTAAAATTAAATGAAACAACGCAAATCATCGCATCAAAAATAAAAGGTGAGTTAATTCTTTCATTTTTCTAGACTGTTGTGACGTGTTAAATACATATAATTATAATCGATAATATAAAATTGGATGGTTGGATGTTATGGATGCTATTGGTTGATTATTGTTCGTTCTGGATTGGTGTTAATTATATTTATGCCATTGAATTAAATTTCTATCTCATATGATATTTTAAATTGTTATAAGAAGCAGTGATGCAGGGAAGAACAGGTTGGAGGAATCCGACCGGATTCCTCAAATATTATGTGTGTTGTATATTTTTATATTGTTTATATATGAACTGTTTGAACCCCATGGATGTTAAAACCTGCTGATTGTTGGACGTTGAATTAAAATTCAACGTTGTGTTGATTCGAATCAATAAATGGTATTGATTGAGGGATTGGCAGCAAATAAACCTAAAATCCATATTTTTGTTAATGCATTGATTTGTCCTCTGGCGAATTGACGAAGTTTAGTTAATAAATTTATTTTAACATTGATGCAAGCTTTTAAATTTTATTTACATATTATAATGAAGTTTAAAAATAAATCGATGTTTATAAACTGGTTTATAAAACATTATGAAGTGATCATTCGACGTTCAAATCTATTTGTAAGTGAAATAAGTTATAATTAACCTTCGAAATAATATTTTGGAAATAATTATTTTTAAGTAAATAATTAAGTAATATAATTAGATTAATATTATTAATCTAATAAGAAAAGGTAATTGAAATTGATTAACAAATTAACCAATGATTTGGAGTTGACTAAGTCAACTGCGTGATCAGAAGCGGTTACTAATGAATAGTCGTTTCGACTTAAAAAGATTTCTTAAGTTATAACTTACTTTTATTAAAAATGTTTAAAAGTTACTGAAATTAATTAATGCAGTTAATTTCTGTTTATAATATTAAAGATGCTTAATTATCTATTTGGTAGATAAAGAAGTAAACCACTATTACTTTAATAAATTGTGAAAGTGGTTTCTCGTTAAACAAGATTTATTTAAAGATAAAAATTGAGTAAATGAGTTCTGAAAGAATTTATGAAGGGTTTTTGATAAACTTTCGGATTTCACAAATAAAGTATTTGAGTAACGTGATTGTTTAAAATGAATATTTATGTGGAAATTGAGTTTTGAGTTAAAATAAAAGTTTCCGGAATGATAGAAGAAAAATACTTTCAAATTTGGTTAGAAGATGGTTGCTAGTTTGTTACCCTAAATCGTGTTATACTATGAAGTTAATGGTTTTGAGAAATGAAGTTATAAATGGATTTTAATTATTAAATCCAAGAACTTGTTTTACAATATGGCCAAAAATGGTTTTGGAAGAATATTGGGAAGGGGATTAATACAATTCATGTTTTAAATGGAATGGTATAACAAAGTGGAAAGTCCAGATTAGTAAAAACGATCATAACTGGCTGAGATTTTTCAAAGTGAAGATATGGTTTATAAAACTATAGTTTATATAAATTAGAGAAATAAAGAATAGGTTAATAGCATAAAGACGATGAGTTTTTGAGTTACGAACTTCTATTTATTCTAAGATAAGAATGTTGTTGATCAAGGTCTGAGAGGTAAATAAAATACCCCAACTTGAAAGGCTTCACTATTATCAAGGAATGATATTAGTTTGTAACAGTAAGGGATAGTGAGATCAGTTCATTATGATTGCAAAATTAGTTGCGAGATTTGAATTAAATGTATGTAGCAGCGTTACTGGCACGAATGTGAGTGAAACTATTTGGTTTAACAGTAAAATAATGAATAATTCAACACTGTTTCGCCAAATTGAAATGTAATTCGAATTTATTTCTATTCGATATATATGGCACTATTTTCGAGAATGATTTTTTTGGAATATTAAATAAATGGCGATGGTAAATTTCAAAGAATTGGAAAGGATTATTTTGGATTCAGAAGGAATATTATATTTGAAATTCAATTTTATTTTTACATAAGTATTAAAATGTAACCTTCGAAGTTCGAAGTATACAAAGCTATCTTGAGGTATATACAAATGAATGTGTCAGTTGTCATCATTTTAGCCATTATAAATTGAGCTTATAATGCATAGCGATATTTCAAAATTAAGGAAGTAGAAAGAGATTGTGTAAATTATAGCTACAAAAGGGTATTTGGAAACCATGTTTTACTTAAAAATTAAGAATACAGTTATTATTCTGAATGACGGAAGCAAAGAATGTTTTATTACCATAAATGAATTGAGTCGATGTTAAATTGATGAAATGAGTTTCAAAGATCGATAAAGGTTTAAAGAATGTTTTGAAATAATAAAAGGGAATGTGCTGCTAATATACATGATCATACTGTTTTAAGATTGATAGTTAAAACAATAACTATCAATGATATATTACCGAACCTTTTTGACGTGTTGTTTCGAAGAGTCCGGGATGGGAACTAGAACCAAAACCACATTGAATCAACGTTACGTACGAAACTATCTGCAGGGATATGTATGAAGACGGAGTAAAATGCAAGGGTTGTTCTGTTTATAGAATAGTGCCTTCGGTTTGTTTAAGCCCAATACAACTTGCATGAGCGAATGTCTAACAGAGTATGCCTAACAGGTCACAAAAGACTATCTTTCATTGGTATTATGTTTGGTGATAGAGGAATTCGTTTCTCTTAGCTTTTATACCCGTAATATTTTTGGGAAGATCAACTGGTGATCTAACGGGTATGACGATGTGGCATTCAAAGTGAATGGTGAACAGATGTTCTAAGAAGATAAACGCAACCTTAAGCCTCACAACCGAGAAATGACGAAAATCGGGCAGGCAACATGGCTAGTTGGGTCCACCCAAGAAGGGTATATTGTCATTGATCTAGAGAAAATTCATTTCATTCTTTTTTCGCTTCCATATCTCTCGGAATGGTCATGTCGGTACCGACCGTTGGTGACAATATATTTGATACACTCAAGCTAAATGAGTGGTCGATCACATGTTGTCAGGTTGCAAGATGTTCTTGTTGAACCCCGGTGTATCCGCTCTAGAGTACACTGATCGAAAGGTAATCCCATACCTTGTCATAGTGGGAATTCATTCTCCAATAAGTGCCCTGCGGTTTTTGATTTTATAATGAATATGTAGAGCGTGAGATGCAAGTATTCTACTAGATGTTTATTTATTTGTGATTTGATATATACTATTATAATATCACCAGATATATCAAAATGTTTTGGGTTATAATAAGGCAAAACCATCCGTGTTTATGTGTGGGCTAGACTTACTATTATCCTTTTATTTTAAAGGAGTTTTTCAAAGTTAAACAAGTTGTTTGCCATGTGAATTTACCATTGATAGTATTCCAGATTGATCCGGATGAACTTTTCTTTACTTCAAATGTGCTCGGGTCAGATTGAGTAAATTTCCAGGTTAGGTTTGGCTTCGAGTTTTGGAAGAGGAGCTGAAGTCAAGAGATATTCCACGTACTTACTGGTACTAGTTATTCCGTTGTGTATATTGATTGATGTAATGTATACTCTGATATTGTAACCACACACACACACACACACATACACACAAACACACACACACACATATATATATATATATATATTTCATTTTGTATATATATGTATATTGATTGATGTAATGTATACTCTGATACTGTTTCATTTTGTGTAAAGTATTGTTGATTATTATATTTTGCCCATTCCGATGTAAGACTATGATCTTCTTATTCTTCTATTCTAATATTTCTTCCATTCTTCTCTAATCCTCTAACTTCTTTCTATTAGCAATATGCTTTTTCTCTGTAATTTGAGTTGACACAGAATGCTAGGTGTCGGCTTAAACTGTACAGGAAAAGTGGGTAGTTACAGTACTAATAACAAGAGACCTCTAGTTCATATAAATAATAGTATAATTAAACCACATTTTTGCTCCATTTTTGCTTCACTTTGGCTTTCTTCCCCATTTTTGCTTGTTTTTCTTCTGCTCACTCACTACCACATTTCCTGAAACCGCAACCTTGTCAACTTCCATAGTTCAATTTATTTTCGATATGTTCAAGATATTTGAATTCTCAAAATTACATATTGTTATTTTGTACGATTTTAAAATTAAACAAATGGGGATGTAGCTCAAATAGTAGAGCACTCGCTTTGCATGCAAGAGGTACAAGGTTCGATATGCTGCATCTCCATTGAAAGCTGGGTGTGGTAATGTTTTCCACCCTTCATTTTGGCCCCAGTAGATAACTGTGGCAGTTTATTTCTTCTTGTTTCATTTTCTTCCAGAATGCCCCTTATTAATTCTCATGTTCTATTGTTGATTCTCATGCTCCTCAAGCACGCTTCCGTTAAGAATTACAACTAATTGCTCCATCTTCTAGAAATCAGAGACCAAATTCTTTCACACCTCTGGTTACATAATTAATTTGGCCGATTCTAAAATGGCGTCTTCTCTTTTCCTTCATGATACTTATGACAAGTAGGTTTCTTATCTTTGTATTTTTGTCTATTAATGATTGTTTCACTTTCCTAAGACTTAAATATTTCGTTTAAATGCTCCAGTTGAAGATGTTCAATTTTACTTCTAGCTATAGCTTCATTTAATCAATGCTTAAATATCCCCATACGGTCGAGCACATTCATGGTCATTAACTATAATTGCAGTTATCTACATTGGAACTAATAACAAGAGAACTCTGGTTCATTTAAATAATAGTATAATTAAACCACAGGTTGTAAAAGAGACCGCCTGACATCCCTATCACTATTTTCTTCTCCATTTCTCCTCGTTTTACTTCTACTCACTCACTACAACATTTCCTGAAACCGCAACCTCGTCAACTACCATCGTTCAATTTGATTTTTGATCTCTTCAAGAGTTATGAGTTCTCAAAATGACATGCGGTTATTTTGTATGATTTTAAAAATTAAACAAATGGGGATGTAGCTCAAATGGTAGAGCGCTCGCTTTGCATGTGAGAGGTACAGGGTTCGAAATCTTGCATCTCCATTGAAAGCAGGGTGTGGCAATGTTTTCGATCCTTCATTTTGGCCTCAGCAGATTACTGTGGAAATTCGTTTCTGCTTGTTTCATTTTCTTTTGGAAATCCGCTTATTAATTCTCCTGTTTTGTTCTTGATTCTCATGCTTCTCAAGCACGCTTCAGTTAAGAATTACAACTTATTGCCCCATCTTCTAGAATTCAGACACTAGATTCTTGCACGCCTCTGGTTACATAAATAATTAGGTCGATTCTAAAATGGCGTCTTCTCTTTTTCTCTGTGCTGCTTATAAAGTCAGTTTCATACTTTCCTATTTTCTCCTACTAAAGATTGTTTCATTTTCCTAAGATTTAAATATCCCATTTATATACTTCGATTGAAATGCTCAATTTGAGATCCAGCTATAGCTTCATTAAATCGCTGCTTAAACATCCCCCTACGGTTGAACACATTCAAGGTTGGTCACTGTAATTACAGTTATCTACGTTGGAACTAATAAGAAGAGAACGCTGGTTCATTTAAACAATAGTATAATTAAACCATAGGTTGTAAAAGAGACTGCCTCAAATCCTTGTCACTGCTTTCTTCTCGTTTTTCTTCTGCTCACTCACTGCCACATTTCTTGAAACCGCAACCTCGTAAACTTTAATTGTTCAAATTGATTATCGATCTCTTCAAGATTTCTGAGTTCTCAAAATGGCATGCTGTTATTTTATCTGATTTTGAAAATTAAACAAATGGGACTGTAGCTCAAATGGTAGAGTGCTCGCTTTGCATGCAAGAGGTACAGGGTTCGATACTCTGCATCTCCATTGAAAGCTTTGTGTCAATGTTTTCCACCCTTCATTCTGGCTTCAGCAAATAAATGTGGTAGTTCATTTCTTCTTGTTTCATTTTCTTCCGGAACACCTTTATTAATTCTCCTATTTTATTCTTGATTCTCATGGTCCTCAAGCATGCTTCTGTTAAGAATTACAACTAATTGCTCCATCTTCTAGAAATCAGAGACCAAATTCTTTCATGTCTCTGGTTACATAACTAATTAGGCCGATTCTAAAATGGCGTCTTCTCTTTTCCTCCATGCTGCTTATGAAGTTGGTTTCTTATTTTAATACTTTGGTCTACTAAAGATTGTTTCACCTTCATAAGATTTAAATATCCCTTTTAAATGATCCGGTTGAAGATGTTAAATTTAAATTCGAGCTATAGGTTCATTTAATCAACGCTTAAACATCCCCCTACGGTCGAGCACATTCATGGTCGGTCGTTGTGATTGCATTTATCTACGTTGGAACTAATAACAAGAGAACTCCGGTACGTTTAAATAATAGCATAATTAAACCATAATTATTAAAAGAGACCACCTCACATCCCTATCACTGTTTTCCTCTCCATTTCTGCTCGTTTTTCTTCTGGTCACTCATTGCTACATTTCTTGAAATCGCAACCTTGTCATCTTCCATCGTGCAATTTGATTTTTGATCTCTTCAAGTTTTCTGAGTTCTCACCAGGACATGCTATTATTTTGTACGATTTGAAAATTAAACAAATGGGGATGTAACTCAAATGATAGAGCGCTCGCTTTGCATGCGAGAGGTACATATTTTGATACCCTGCATCTCCATTGAAAGCTGGGTGTGGCAATGTTTTCCACCCTTCATTTTGGCCTCAGCAGATAACTGTGGCAGTTCGATTCTTCTTGTTTCATTTTCTTCCGTAACGACCCTTATTAATTCTCTTGTTTTATTCTTGATTCTCATGCTCCTCAAGCGTGCTTCCATTAAGAATTACAACTAATTGCTCTATCTTACAGAAATCAGAGACCAGATTCTTTCACGCCGCTGGTTACATAATTAATTTGGTCGATTCTAAAATGGTGTCTTTTCTTTTCCTTCATGATGTTTATGACAAGTCGTTTCTTATATTCGGATTTTGGTCTACTAAAGGTTGTTTCATTTTCCTTAGATTTAAATATTCCGTTTAAATGCTCTAGTTGAAGATGCTCAATTTTACTTCTAATTATAACTTCATTTAATCAATTCTTAAACATTCCCCTATGATCGAGCACATTCATGGTTGTTCGTTGTAATTGCAGTTATCTACGTTGGAACTAATAACAAGAGAAATCTGGTTCGTTTAAATAATTGCATTATTAAACCATAGGTTATAAAATAGACTGCCTCACGTCCCTATCACTGTTTTCTTCTCCATATCTGCTTGTTTTTCTTCTGCTCATTCACTACCACATTTCCTGAAACCGTAACCTCATCAACTACCATCATTCAATTTGATTTTTGATCTCTTCAAGATTTATAAGTTCTCAAAATGGCATGCTGTTATTTTGTACGATTTTCAAAATTAAACAATAGGGGTTGTAGCATAAATGGTAGAGCGCTCGCTTTGCATGCGAGAGGTACAGGGTTCGATACCTTGCATCTCCATTAAAAGTTGGGTGTGGCAATGCTTTCCACTCTTCATTTTGGCCTCAGTAGATAAATGTAGCAGTTCGTTCTGCTTGTTTCATTTTCTTCCGGAATGCCCCTTATTAATTCTCCTGTTTTATTATTGATTCTCATGCTCCTCAAGCACACTTCCATTAAGAATTACAACTAATTGCTCCCTCTTCCAGAAATCAAAGACCAAATTCTTTCAGATCTCTGGTTACATAATTAATTATATTGATTCTAAAATGGAATCTTTTCTGTTCTTCATGATGCTGATGACAAGTCGGTTTCTTATTTTCATATTTTGGTCTACTAAAGATTTTTTCATTTTCCTAATATTTAAATATTTCGTTTAAATGCTCCAGTTGAGGATGTTCAATTTTACTTCTAGCTATAGCTTCATTTAATCAATGCTTGAACATCCCCATACGGTCGAGCACATTCATGCTCGTTCATTTAATTGCAGTTATCTACGTTGGAACTAATAATAAGAGAACTCTTGTTCGTTTAAATAATAGTTAAACCATAGTTTGTAAAAGAGACTGCCTGGCGTCCCTATCGTTGTTTTCTTCTCCATTTCTCCTCGTTTTTCTTCTGCTTACTCACTACAACATTTCCTGAAACCACAACCTTGCCAACTACCATCGTTCAATTTGATTTTCGATCTCTTCAAGAGTTCTGAGTTCTCAAAATGACATGCGGTTATTTTGTATGATTTTGAAAATTAAACAAATGGGGATGTAGCTTAAATGGTAGTGCGCTCGTTTTTCATGTGAGGGGTACAGGGTTCGAAACCTTGCATCTCTATTGAAAGTTGGGTGTGGCAATGTTTTCGTCCCTTCCTTTTGGCCTCAGCAAATAACTATGGCAATTCATTTCTGCTTGTTTCATTTTCTTTCGGAAAGCCCCTTATTAATTCTCCTATTTTATTCTTGATTCTCATGCTCCTCAAGCACGCTTCCATTAAAAATTAAAACTTATTGCACCATCTTCTAAAAATCAGACCCCAGATTCTTTCACGCCTCTGGTTACATAGCTAATTAGGCCAATTCTAAAATGGTGTCTTCCATGCTGCTTATGAAGTCAATTTCATAATTTCCTATTTTCGCCTACTGAAGGTTGTTTCATTTTCCTAAGATTTAAATATCACATTTAAATGCTCCAATTGAAGATGCTCAATTTGAGATACAGTTATAGCTTCATTTAATTACTACTTAAACATCCCCCTACGGTCGAGCACGTTCAAGGTCGGTCGCTGTAATTACAGTTATCTGCATTGGAACGAATAACAAGAGAACTCTGGTTCATTAAAATAATTGTATAATTAAACCACAAGTTGTAAAAGGGACTGTAGTCACTGCTTTCTTCTCCATTTCTTCTGGTTTTTCTTCTGCTCACTCATTGCCACATTTCCTGAAACCGCAACGTCGCAAACTTCCATTGTTCAATTAGATTTACGATCCCTTCAAGATTTCTAAGTACTCAAAAAGACATGCTATTATTTCGTACAATTTTGAAAATTAAACAAATGAGGATGTAGCTCAAATGGCAGAGCGCTTGCTTCGCATGCGAGAGGTACAGGGTTCAATACCCTGCATCTCCATTGAATGCTGGGTGTGGCAATGTTTTCCACCCTTCATCTTTGCCTCACCAGATAACTGTGGCAATTCGTTTCTTCTTGTTTCATTTACTTCCTGAACACCCTTTATAATTCTCCTATTTTATTCTTCATTCTCATGGTCCTCAAGCATGCTTCCGTTAAGAATTACAACTAATTGCTCCATCTTCTAGAAATCAAAGACCAAATTCTTTCACGCCTCTGGTTACATAACTAATTAGGCCGATTCTAAAATGGCATCTTCTCTTTTCCTCCATGCTGCTTATGAAGACGGTTTCTTATTTTCCTATTTTAGTCTACTAAAGATTGTTTCATTTTCCTAAGATATAAATATCCTTTTTAAATGTTCTGGTTGAAGATGTTAAATTTGACTTCTAGTTGTAGCTTCATTTAATCAACGCTTAAACATCCCCCTATGTTCGAGAACATTCATGGTCGATCGTTGTGATTGCATTTGTCTACGTTGGAACTAATAACAAGAGAACTCCAGTACATTTAAATAATAATATAATTAAACCACAGTTATTAAAAGAGACTGCCTCACATCCCTGTCACTGCTTTCTTCTCTGTTTCTGCTTTCTTTTCTTCTGCTCACTCATTGCCACATTTCCTGAAACCGGAACCTCGTTAACTTCCATCGTGCAATTTTATCTTCGATCTCTTCAAGATTACTGAGTTCTCAACATGACATGCTATTATATTGTACGATTTGAAAATTAAACAAATGGGGATGTGGCTCAAATGATAAAGCGCTCGCTTTGCATGCGAGAGGTACAAGGTTCGATACCCTACATCTCCATTGAAAGCTGGGTGTGGTAATCTTTTCCGCCCTTCATTTTGGCCTCAGCAGATAACTGTGGCAGTTCGATTCTGCTTGTTTCATTTTCTTCCAGAATGAACCTTATTATTTCTCTTGTTTTATTCTTGATTCTCATGCTCCTCAAGCACGCTTCAGTTAAGAATTACAACTAATTTCTCCATCTTCCAGAAATTAGAGACCAGATTCTTTCACGCCTCTGGTTACATAATTAATTTGGTTGATTCTAAAATGGTCTTCTACTTTCCTTCATGATGCTTATGACAAGTCGATTTCTTATTTTCGTATTTTGCTCTATAAAGGTTGTTTCATTTTCCTAAGATTTAAATATTTCGTTTAAATGCTCTGGTTGAAGATGTTCAATTTTACTTCGAGTTATAACTTCATTTAATCAATGCTTAAACATTCCCCTATGATTGAGCACATTCATGGTTGTTCTTTGTAATTGCAGTTATCTAGTATGAACTAATAACAAGATAACTCTGGTTCATTTAAATAATTGTATAATTAGACCACAGGTTGTAAAATAGACCACCTCAAGTCCCTATCACTGTTTTCTTCTCCATTTCTACTTGTTTTTCTTCTGCTCACTCTCTACTACATTTCCTGAAACCGCAACCTCGTCAACTACAATCATTCAATTTAATTTTTGATCTCTTCAAGATTTCTGAGTTCTCAAAATGACATGCGGTTATTTTGTATGATTTTGAATATTAAACAAATGGTGATGTAGCTCAAATGGTATAGCTCTCCCTTTGCATGTGAGAGGTACAGGGTTCGAAACATTGCATCTCCATTGAAAGTTGGGGGTGGCAATGTTTTCCACCCTTCATTTTGGCCTCAGTAGATAACTGCGGCAGTTCATTTCTTCTTGTTTCATTTTCTTCCGGAACACCCTTTATTAATTCTTGTAACACCCCACCTCCGCTAGGGTCACTCGCAAAGGAATGCACTAGCTTTAGAGGGGTATTATTGGTAAACATGTACAGAAATATTACAAGACAGAACATATATATATAACAGCGGAAGTAAAACAAATTTCATTACCTTATAAAATAAGGTCTAAAGCCTTTTACATCAGAATACATCAAAACCCGTCTTGCAACAATAAAGATGCATAAAAACCTTTTCATAAATTATTCCCCAAGTTAACTAGTAAAGTAGCCATAGCCAAGAAAAGTCCAAGCCATACATGATGACCTTCAAACAGGAGAAGTCCGAACTAACAATAGTATTTCCTCCCTGTAACCTGGGGGGGAACGGAAGACAAGAGGCGAAACAAAACGGGGTCAGTCATAAAGACTGGTAAGCCCTATCTACTATCAGTATATAAACTAGTAAAGTTAACTGGCATGAGGAACTGAGATGAACATAAGTATGATGACAAGACAGATAAGCTAAACCAAAATAACAGGATGAACTACTGTACCAAGATACACGAGTGTGTCATGATAAACTACGGTGTCAAGATAAATCAAGGTATCACATTGTCAGGTTTCTATCAAGTATACTATCCCAAGGTATCTACCCTGTATAACGTCCCACGGTATCTATCATGTATATTTCCCCTGGTTCTAACATGTATATTTGCTCTGCACCCCTCGTACTAGTATCCCAACCCGTGTCATGTGTTAACTATGAATGTCCCTTGCCCAATGTCATGTAATGGTCCATGTCAACCTAATATATAGCATATGTAGGTTTTCCCAACTCGTATGTTTCTTTCCATGTATAAGTTCAGTCTTTGCCGTAGGCCATACGGGCTTTCCCATGTAAACGTTTTATCCTTGAGGTTATTTTGGACTGCTACCCTTGATCTAGTTATGTTTCCTTACCATGAACTATCGCGCGTTCACTTAGGATTTATGCCACATAGGACCACTAGGGATTATGCTACCTAATGAACGTTTCCATGTCTCGGTTTGGTTTCAGCCACCTAGGGCCACTAGGGATTATGCCACCCGTCAACCGCGCCCTTTATCCCACGTATGTATCGTGAATCGTTTTCCATGTCTAGACGCACATGTTCCTCAATGTGCCATCCGAGTTCTGTGCCAGGGCAAATCAAGAAATACGGAACTCGGTCGGGAGATTTAAGTCGTCTGCTGATGCAGATATCAAGGTCTGTTTTTTTACCCGTGGCTATGGTCCCACGTGACCCCTCCCTCAACTACTGAAAGGCAATCCAAGAAAAATCATGTATGAGAACTACACTAGGCCCATCGATTCCCATTTCCAGATAGCCAACCTCACCCATAACTTGATAGCTAGTATATGGTCTCTTGGGAGTTCCCTGCCTTTCCGTACGTACACAATTGACTAAAGATGGTAGGTAGTCGGCGACATGTTATCCCGGAGCAAAATCAAGTATCGTCGACTCCACGCTAATCCATCCTAGTCTTTAGGTCGCTCGCATAGCAACCAAGGCATACTCTTGGCTCTTCTACCGCAGACCTTAACCTCTGTGAGGCCGGGTTTCATGGACCATATGCCACCTCACAGGGGGATACCAAGAGTACCCTCACGTTCCCCGAAGCTTCCGCTTCATCACCCAGTTCGCTGGAGCTTTTATCCAAGTCAGATAACTTGCTCCTCCTCGTATACTAAGCGATGACCTACCGTACCAGGTTATTCATCTCTTTATGAACTAGTCCATGTCCTTAGCTAAGAATTATTACTTAGTTACCCTTAACTAAGGTTTACGACTTAGCTCCTCTTTCCGTTATCCTTGTTAACTACGATTTCCAACCTAGTCCCCTGAGCTAGGGTTTTGTCAAATGGGTTAAGTGTTGTCATCCAAGTTCATGACTTAACCCGCCTATGAATCATGTCAAGATCGGCTAAGTACTCAAGTTCAAGGCTTAGCCCTACAGGTTGGTTAGGTGTACCAAGAAGCTCATGACTTAACCTTATCAAGTCAAATTGGTTAAGTATTTATTTGTCTTAACCCTATCAGATTATCATGTTAGATTGATTAAGCATAGATTATCTTAATCCCATCAGATTATCGAGTCGGATTGGTTAAGCATGGGTTAGCTTAACCCCATCCACTAATCGTATTACAATGGTTAAGCCTACTTTTAAAAGTCTTGTGACTTAACCCTATCAGGTCCACCTATTAGATTGGTTAAGTATAGGTTACTTAACCTCATCAAATCATCACGTATAATTGGTTAAGTATAAGTTACCTAACCCCATTAAATTATCATGTTAAATTGGTTAAGTATTGGTTACTTATCCCCATTGAATAACCAAGTTTAGATTGGTTAAGTGTTTAACTTAACCCCATCGAATTCCCGTGTTTAGATTAGTTAAGTATAGATTACTTAACCCCATCTAATTACCGTGTTTAGATTAGTTAAGTCTTAGTTACTTAACCCCATCTAATTACCGTGTTTAGATTAGTTAAGTCTTAGTTACTTAACCCCATCTAATTACCGTGTTTAGATTAGTTAAGCGTAAATTACTTAACCCCATCCCCTAACTGTCTTGTATGGTTAAGTGTCATTAAGAAATCAAGCCCGGTCCCACTTAACCTACCCATTTGTGTCATATTGGTTAAGTGTCATTAGTCAAATTTACTTAACCTTATCATGTGGCATTAATTTAATTAATGCACTCTCAACCTCTCACATTAGACTTTGTTGTGGTTACTAGTTAAGCCGGGCGAGTCCGGGTAGATTTACACCACAACCTAGTCTAACCTCGGGTTTAAGCGTGACATGACCAACTTCTCATATTGGATCCTATTGTTTGTAGCCACTAGTTAAGCCGGGCGGGTCCGGGTAGATTTATGCTACAAACTCAACCCAACCTCGAGTTGGCCATTTTCATGTTTGGTCTAGTGTCTTGTTACACTTACAACCCATATGTATCAAGTTTCCAAGTCCCATGCTCATAGCCAAAGTTACATGTTGTCACGTTTGTACCAACTTACCCAAATCATGTTTCATGTCATTAAAGTTTCCCCATAACCTAACCCCAATGCTTTTAAACTCGCATATACATTCACAACAACGCATAATGGATTTAAAGAAGGAACTTGGCAAAGGCATGACAAAAAGGGTATAAGGCCACAAGTTAAACATGGTGGAAATGAGGCATAAATGTGCTCACAAACTTGCATGTTACATTGTCAAGCCTCAAAAACATGCATAACATTTAAACTTGGAAAATAGGTGATACATGGTCATAGGTGACATGAAATGATGACAAGTAACTCGCATATAACATCACATAAGGGTTATGACTTCATATGCAAGTTAACCTAAAGGTTATGAGGGTTCTCATGTTGCATAATGCAACATTTCAACATAAAGGTTATAGCTTTTAACCCACAAGATCAAGGTAATGACTTTATAGACTTGCATAACATGATAGCAAGTATCATACTTAATGATCAAACCCAAACTTGCAACATTCATTTAACTTTATAGTTAATATCTAAGAGTAGGAGGGGGCTTACAATGCTATGAAGGCACAAATCAACATATAAACAAAGATTGAGATGGAGCCATTCATGCTATCACCCAAAAACCCCAAAAGAACAAGCTCCAAATGAAACCCTTGAGCAAATATCAATAAAAATCCTTGCTTTGAAGAAGAAAGGTTTCAACTTTGGCTTTGAATGAAGCTTATGAGCTCTCATGCAAGATCCTTGCTTTTTGGTCAAGAAAAGGTTGAAACTTTGGCTAGAAAGCAACTTAAGAACACTCATACAAGTTTGAAAGGACTTGTATGAACTCACAATCTCTCATAGAAATAGGCTTAGGAATTTTAGCATGAGAGTGGAGGCCATGAGAGGAACAAATTTGACATAGTTTAGTTGTAGGATTGAATAATGGTGATTTAGGCTAGGTTTAGGGGTCTTTTTATAGAGGATTAGGATAGTATTAGCCATAGGATTAACCCTAGATTCAATCCAAGCCATCAAAGCATGTCTTGGGGAAGAAGTCAAGTGTAGGAACCATCTAGGGCCTTTAGATTAAAGTTGAACCATGAGAACCATTCAAATGCAAAATCTGCATTTGAGCGAATCGGCCCACGGGTTGACAGCCAAACACCCTGGATTAACCCCTAGTCGACCCAGCGGGCTTGGGTCGACCTCAAAAATCGGCCGGTTCGGTTATTCCCCTCTCCCAATTCGCTGTTTTGAACATTTTTGCATATTTATTTATTTAATTTTCAATTATATATATATATCAATATATATATTTCTCTGCGCAACCCATTTCACTTAATTAAGTATACTTTAATTTGTGAATTTTTATGTTCAAATTACGGGGTGTTACATTCTCCCCTCCTTAAAGGATTTCGTCCCCGAAATCTCCAAGTTAGGAAGAACGTATCCTACTATCCATCATCCATCTACTCAAAACATCATCCACAGGCAACCATTGTCCTTAGACGATTTCTAATGCCATATGAACATATGCAGAACGTGTGTGTATATGCTCCTTAGCTAATGCTAATGATTAGGCCTGAATGATCTTTCTAATGCAAAATATGTTTAGTGCCATGAGTCCAACATGTATGCGAATAGTCATAGTCATATAAGTACTATATGCGTGCACAAACATTCATTCATATGCAACATCCGCATGATAACACATTCAATTTCATCCATAACCAAGTATAAATACTCGTGCATATGTAACATGAAACGTGACCGCGTCAATCTAGTATCTAATGTGTATTCGCGCATCCACGAGCAACCACTTGCAACCATTTGCAACCATATCAATCATAACATGTTTCAAATACATGTTTACATCCATAGAGTTCTATCTAAGGTTCCCAAGATAAGACCGAGGAGATAAACAAGACAAACTCCTTACGGGGTTTGCAACAGAAACAGGACCGAGAGGATATCCACCAAGCGATAGCATGCAAGCAAGCTCTACAGGAGAACCAGGGATCAACCATATACTCTTAAAAAGAGATATGATGCGCGCGCCTAAGCCGCATTTCCTTGAGCTTAATTCCATTATGCCTTGACCATCTTTGACTTCATGATTTTCGTAGCTCCTTGATTCCCATTTCCAAGATATGAGTTGGAACTCATTTCACTGTCGCCTCTCGTTTCACTTCCACTTATTCTTTCCCTAGTATGCTCGGCCCAAACATATCTGCGTACCCATGCAAGCTCTCCAAAATTCACTAGTGAATTCTGGATCTCGTTTACCAATGTCAATCCATGTTAACACGTGCACTTACTAGGGTGATTCCTATAACCCATGCTCAAGCGGAATGAACCATCCATCTTATTGGCGGACGTTACTCGATTGGATCAGAGATTTCCGATAAATGCATCAAGAGATTCTAGGTAACTAACCATGACAGAACCCAAAAGGTTACACGAGACTCCGAAGGTATTACCGAAGCAAGCCAAGAGTCTGACTACCCTTTTTTCCAAAACCGAGAATGGTATCCCTTACTGGATAACCACTTTACCCCTAGAATCCATCCATAGCTCAACAATAGAAGTATTGCTTCTAATCTCAACACTTGGCATAGACGTTCTCAAATCCAACAAGTCATGAATAAATGGACCGACTCTCCAACCAGATTTTGGGACAAAAACTGGGATCCTCTACCATGCTAGTACTAAGGTGCAGAGACTCAACTATCCGAGCAGACTTAAATGATACGATGATCAAGACAAAGTCTGGACGGGATGATAGAAAAGAACGACTAAACCTTTACCAGAAACAGTACCATTTCTTTTAGGTACCCTAGAAATGGGAGCGTACAATTGCACTCTCCGATGATCTTGTCCTTGTCCTCCTTGATGGACTAAGCCATAGCAACAGTTGCTTATCCTTAAGCTCGCGTCCTTTATCCTTACTCTTATTATCCTTCCTTGTACCACGGCAACAGGTCTCTCGAGAACCACCTCCATCGCACGGGAAAATACTTACGTAGCTAGACAAGGATTAGTCGCAGTTAGAACTACTGTGACTACAGATGGAGGGAAGAAAGGAAAAGAGATTCGATCAAGGAAACAAAGGACAGTGCTAATGGCTTTTGGGGAATAGCCTTTAAAAACTTTTCTTGAAAAATGCTTCTTTGTAAACGGTTTTTCAAATAGTTTTCAGAAGGTTTTAAAAACTTTTGCCCAGTCTGGTAACCTCGCTCTGATACCAAATGTAACACCCCACCTCCGCTAGGGTCACTCGCAAAGGAATGCACTAGCTTTAGAGGGGTATTATTGGTAAACATGTACAAAAATATTACAAGACAGAACATATATATATAAAATAGCGGAAGTAAAACAAATTTCATTACCTTATAAAATAAGGTCTAAAGCCTTTTACATCAGAATACATCAAAACCCGTCTTGCAACAATAAAGAAGCATAAAAACCTTTTCATAAATTATTCCCCAAGTAAACTAGTAAAGTAGCCATAGCCAAGACAAGTCCGAGCCATACATGATGACCTTCAAACAGGAGAAGTCCGAACTAACAATAGCATTTCCTCCCTGTAACCTGGGGGGAAACGGAAGACAAGAGGCGAAACAAAACCGGGTCAGTCATAAAGACTGGTAAGCCCTATCTACTATCAGTATATAAACTAGTAAAGTTAACTGGCATGAGGAACTGAGATGAACATAAGTATGATGACAAGACAGATAAGCTAAACCAAAATAACAGGATGAACTACTGTACCAAGATACACGAGTGTGTCATGATAAACTACGGTGTCAAGATAAATCAAGGTATCACATTGTCAGGTTTCTATCAAGTATACTATCCCAAGGTATCTACCCTATATAACGTCCCACGGTATCTATCATGTATATTTCCCCTGGTTCTAACATGTATATTTGCTCTGCACCCCTCGTACTAGTATCCCAACCCGCGTCATGTGTTAACTATGAATGTCCCTTGCCCATTGTCATGTAATGGTCCATGTCAACCTAATATATAGCATATGTAGGTTTTCCCAACTCGTATGTTTCTTTCCATGTATAAGTTCAATCCTTTGCCGTAGGCCATACGGCCTTTCCCATGTAAACGTTTTATCCTTGAGGTTATTTTGGACTGCTACCCTTGATCTAGTTATGTTTCCTTACCATGAACTATCGCGCGTTCACTTAGGATTTATGCCACCTAGGACCACTAGGGATTATGCTACCTAATGAACGTTTCCCTGTCTCGGTTTGGGTTCAACCACCTAGGGCCACTAGGGATTATGCCACCCGTCAACCGCGCCCTTTATCCCACATATGTATCGTGAATCGTTTTCCATGTCTAGACGCACATGTTCCTCAATGTGCCATCCGAGTTCCGTGCCAGGGCAAATCAAGAAATACGGAACTCGGTCGGGAGATTTAAGTCTTCTGCTAATGCAGATATCAAGGTCTGTTTTTGTACCCATGGCTATGGTTCCACGTGACCCCTCCCTCAACTACTGAAAGGCAATCCAAGAAAAATCATGTATGAGAACTACACTAGGCCCATCGATGCCCATTTCCAGATAGCCAACCTCACCCATAACTTGATAGCTAGTATATGGTCTCTTGGGAGTTCCCTGCCTTTCCGTACGTACACGATTGACTAAAGATGGTAGGTAGTCGGCGACATGCTATCCCGGGGCAAAATCAAGTATCGTCGACTCCACGCTAATCCATCCTAGTCTTTAGGTCGCTCGCATAACAACCAAGGCATACTCTTTGGCTCTTCTACCGCAGACCTTATCCTCTGTGAGGCCGGGTTTCATGGACCACACGCCACCTCATAGAGGGATACCAAGAGTACCCTCACGTTCCCCGAAGCTTCCGCTTCGTCACCCAGTTCGCTGGAGCTTTTATCCAAGTCAGATAACTTGCTCCTCCTCGTATACTAAGCGATGACCTACCGTACCAGGTTACTCATCTCTTTATGAACTAGTCCATGTCCTTAGCTAAGAATTATTACTTAGTTACCCTTAACTAAGGTTTACCACTTAGCTCCTCTTTCTGTTATCCTTGTTAACTACGATTTCCAACCTAGTCCCCTGAACTAGGGTTTTGTCAAATGGGTTAAGTGTTGTCATCCAAGTTCATGACTTAACCCGCCTACGAATCATGTCAAGATCGGCTAAGTACTCAAGTTCAAGGCTTAGCCCTACAGGTTGGTTAGGTGTACCAAGAAGCTCATGACTTAACCTTATCAAATCAAATTGGTTAAGTATTTATTTGTCTTAACCCTATCAGATTATCATGTTAGATTGATTAAGCATAGATTATCTTAATCCCATCAGATTATCGAGTCGGATTGGCTAAGCATGGGTTAGCTTAACCCCATCCACTAATCGTATTACAATGGTTAAGCCTACTTTTAAAAGTCTTGTGACTTAACCCTATCAGGTCCACCTATTAGATTGGTTAAGTATAGGTTACTTAACCTCATCAAATCATCACGTATAATTGGTTAAGTATAAGTTACCTAACCCCATTAAATTATCATGTTAAATTGGTTAAGTATTGTTTACTTAACCCCATTGAATAACCAAGTTTAGATTGGTTAAGTGTTTAACTTAACCCCATCGAATTCCCGTGTTTAGATTAGTTAAGTATAGATTACTTAACCCCATCTAATTACCGTGTTTGGATTAGTTAAGTCTTAGTTACTTAACCCCATCTAATTACCGTGTTTAGATTAGTTAAGTCTTAGTTACTTAACCCCATCTAATTACCGTGTTTAGATTAGTTAAGCGTAAATTACTTAACCCCATCCCCTAACTGTCTTGTATGGTTAAGTGTCATTAAGAAATCAAGCCCGGTCCCACTTAACCTACCCATTTGTGTCATATCGGTTAAGTGTCATTAGTCACATTTACTTAACCTTATCATGTGGCATTAATTCAATTAATGCACTCTCAACCTCTCACATTAGACTTTGTTGTGGTTACTAGTTAAGCCGGGCGGGTCTGTGTAGATTTACACCACAACCTAGTCTAACCTCGGGTTTAAGCGCGACATGACCAACTTCTCATATTGGATCCTATTGTTTGTAGCCACTAGTTAAGCCGGGCGGGTCCGGGTAGATTTATGCTACAAACTCAACCCAACTTCGAGTTGGCCATTTTCATGTTTGGTCTAGTGTCTTGTTACACTTACAACCCATACGTATCAAGTTTCCAAGTCCCATGCTCATAGCCAAAGTTACATGTTGTCACGTTTATACCAACTTACCCAAATCATGTTTCATGTCATTAAAGTTTCCCCATAACCTAACCCCAATGCTTTTAAACTCGCATATACATTCACAACAACGCATAATGGATTTAAAGAAGGAACTTGGCAAAGGCATGACAAAAAGGGTATAAGGCCACAAGTTAAACATGGTGGAAATGAGGCATAAATGTGCTCACAAACTTGCATGTTACATTGTCAAGCCTCAAAAACATGCATAACATTCAAACTTGGCAAATAGGTGATACATGGTCATAGATGACATGAAATGATGACAAGTAACTCGCATATAACATCACATAAGGGTTATGACTTCATATGCAAGTTAACCTAAAGGTTATGAGGGTTCTCATGTTGCATAATGCAACATTTCAACATAAAGGTTATAGCTTTTAACCCACAAGATCAAGGTAATGACTTTATAGACTTGCATAACATGATAGCATGTATCATACTTAATGATCAAACCCAAACTTGCAACATTCATTTAACTTTATAGTTAATATCTAAGAGTAGGAGGGGGCTTACAATGCTATGAAGGCACAAATCAACATATAAACAAAGATTGAGACGAAGCCATTCATGCTATCACCCAAAAACCCCAAAAGAACAAGCTCTAAATGAAACCCTTGAGAAAATATCAATAAAAATCCTTGCTTTGAAGAAGAAAGGTTTCAACTTTGGCTTTGAATGAAGCTTATGAGCTCTCATGCAAGATCCTTGCTTTTTGGTCAAGAAAAGGTTGCAACTTTGGCTAGAATGCAACTTAAGAACACTCATACAAGTTTGAAAGCACTTGTATGAACTCACAATCTCTCATAGAAATAGGCTTAGGAATTTTAGCATGAGAGTGGAGGCCAT
>JASFAX010005280.1:0-36662 GCA_030737875.1 Allium sativum | reverse complement strand
TTCAAATTGAATTGAAATTTGAATTGAATAGAAATGAATTTGAAACGAATTTATAAAGAAGAATTCAATTTTGATTTGAATTGAAAAGGAAGTTGAAATTGCTTTTGAAACGAATTTAAAACCATTTATATAATTCGTTTTAAATAGTAATCGACGAAATATATATTATATATATTATATATATAATATAATGGCCTGAATAGAACGCGCCGCGCTGCGGCAGTTCGCGAATTTCGATCATTTGTTTCAAACGGACATTACGGGAGATCCGACGCTCGGATTCTCCTAAAACCGGAACCGTTGGGTTCGTATCGAAAAGAGCTTTCTAATGAATGTTAGAAATTTGAAATCTAACGGTTGGATTTGGAGATACGTCCAAATCAAATTCGAAAAAGGTCGCTGTAAGTGCAGTTCGATGGCCGTTAATGGAAATCGACCGTACGGGCCTTGATAAAATTATTAAAAATAGTAATAATTTGTGTAAAATCATAAGAAATGATTTGTGAAAGTTTGGGATGAAAAACTCCATATTTGAAAAGATAAAAATAGATTTTTATCGAAATGAACTAGTTTTGAACTAGAATTATAATTCTATTTATTTTTAAATAAATAAATTGAATTTGAAATGGTTTTGAAAATAACCAAAATTTCCAATGATTGCATTGGAGTGGATTTGAATCGAAATTGTCTTCGGAATATTTCGATGTTGGAATTCGTGATATTACAGGTGTTGTTATGGAAATTTGAAAGATATATATGTATATCGTTATTTCCAATACGACATTTGTTAATCGTAGAATTTGATATTGAATATAGGCCGATATAGTTTCTATTCAGAGCCTTGTATTGAATATCGAATGTGATTTGGGTTTGTCGTGAATGGTGTCTTCACTAACACTGTTCTTGAACCCAGTTGAGAAAAGATTAAATCTTTTTATTTAGATTTAATGAAGTGTACCAATTAAATGATATTTAATTGGAATTGAATTGATATTGATTTTTGGGTTTATCGTGAACAGTGTTTTAAATAACACTTGTTCTTTAACCCGATAATTAATGGGATGTGACTTTGGGTTTATCGTGAACCGTGTTTTAAATGACACTGATTCTTTAACCCAGTCACAGATTAAAACTAAGTGGAGTTTTAATGAATCTTTAATTAGATTGAAAAGATCGAGAATGGAGTATCACCAGTTTTGCTCCAGGCGATAGTTAAATCTTTAATTAGATTTGAATGTGAAATTTAGAAACTAACTGGCGGTTAGCCAAGCAGAATGGTTTTCTGGATATTGATCTGATGTTGGTTTCGGCCTTCGGGGTTAATATTTGGGGAATTATTCTCTTGATTAATTTACGGTTAGTGACTAATGAACTGGAATGAGGCGTATGTTGTGTTTGTGTAACACTTACTTAAAATATACGCGAGTTATTCGGAAAGACCGGGTTTATCCCATTCTGAATAACTGATACGACGATAAGTCGAAGATGAAGACGATGGTCGAAGACCGGAAGTCTTCACGTCGTTTGGGTGATAACTGATGATCTTGATTGGGCTGTACACCCAAGAAGATGGAAACAGTTAGTGATCGTCCAGACGTACTTGGAGATCGATGGATATGCGGGGTACTAGGTGCCTCCGGTTTCGTTCAGACCCAGAACGGACTTGTAAATGGACTGTGTGTCTGACATCGGATTTCATTCTGTGTGACTGATATCGGTTGCATAGGATGGTTTGCCTGTGTGGCATGCTAAGATGCAAATGATCAAGGCTTCTGTTGAAAAGCAAAGTCTTGTGGTGATGATCAAAGCACGGCCTTTGTGGCGTAGCTTTGTGTAACGTTTACCTCGCGTGTTTCACACCAGGTATGAACCAAAAACGGGAGACGGACCTCAGGGAGGACTTGCGTTTCTTTCTAGCTAGAAGTGGCGTCAGTGGTTTTACACGCCCTGACGAGTTTGACTTATGTGGTTGTTGCTGTTGCGAGGCGCCTCGGTTATATCGGTTTCGGCCGAATGCATTCTGGTCGGCTGACGGACCAGACTTACACCCCATAGGGTGGGGAGACGTATTGTTCAGGCATAATAATCCACTCCGTGTGGACCGGCCCTGACGATCCAAGGCTTGCCTGCGCGCTTGCCTGAGACATGGGCTAGATTGTCTCGAATCGGTTGAGGACTATCTTTTGCCTCGGTTCATAGATGGAAACCCAATTTCCAAATACGAGACTTTGCGGTTTTGATTGTATATCCTATATATGGCGACATAGTGGGATGGGGCGCTCATGCCGCCTATGATTGATACTTATGATTTGAAGTGTTTTATATACTATGCACTTATAATAGTATCAAATGATTTGTTTTAAACGTATCAAGCATTCTTTGGCTGTTATAAGGGAAAACCCTATCCTCGACTGCGTTGCATTGTGTGATGGGACCTGGGTCTTATAACAGCTTCATTTTTCTTTATTTAGCATTGCGCTGTTGGTTTTATGCACTGGTATTCTTGGGAGGAAACCCGTTCCGTGTTATACGGCGTGGTCCCTTGATTTACCTAATGATTTGAAATAAAGATTAATAACTGTTTTAGTTCTCACACCAGTCACATGACTGACCTGGAGTTTATTGTTTTAACCTAAACTCTGGGTGCCCCTATTTTCGACACGGGCAGCTAGTAGTTTTGGTTTTGCAGATTTATATTCACAGGATCCTGGTTTACAGCTGGAACGATATCCGGAAAGCTTTGTATCCGTATATCTCATTCTAGTTGTGTATTGTATTATTTTCCGCTGCTATGTATTTAAATGTAATTTAAATCTCTGATATTTCTGTGTAATATTCATTTATACTCTGTATATTCTTGTAATCTGATGCATTGTTGTAATATACAATGAAATGTTCTTCTGTATGCGTTCTGTTTTGTCGTGTTCTCAAACGATAGGGCGTTTCGAACGGTCTGGGTCGGTTTAGCGACTGGTTCGGACCGAGCGAAGTTCCTTGCCGTCACATTTGGTATCAGAGCTTTGGTTTACAAAGCTCAGAGAACAAGGCACATTAGAACCATACGAAAGAATTCATCAGATATTGGATTAGCAATATCCAATGGAATGACTCGTTAGAGATAGGATCAGTAGTATCCTAGAACGGGTGTGAAGAGTATATTTTTCAAATGAAAACATTTTGTTTTGAAAATTTAAATCAACTATTCGTATTTGATTATTTGTTTATATTGATTTTGGGCAATTCAGTATATAAAGAATTTGCATATACGCCTTGCAAAACGTATATTCAAAGTTTTAATATACTGGATAGATATGGAATCACATTCTAGTCGCCCGGAGATGGTAACTGATGATTGTCATGACATCATCCGTATTTATATTCGTGTTTCGAATGTGTGATTTTCTATATATTTCCATTAGGCTGGTGTGAGAACCCAAAACTTATATAGTTAGAATTCATTGTTGTGATTTGGCATCAAAACATGATTTTTTGTATATGTATCAAAATTATGAATTTGAAACTCTAATTCACTAATTGATTGATGTTTGTATTGTTTGATAATTTTGAATCATTATGCCTAATTGAATCAAATATTGAATTGTATTGAAATTTGGTCGCATTTGCTTGCATATACATATACTTACATTGAACAGGTCATAGCAAGGAGGCTAGAGCCAGAGAATAAAATTTGTTTGCCCGACAAATAGGTACATGTTTATTACATAATTTACTGTTTTGTTTGGGTGATGATGATTTTATGAGCCTATTGGCTAGCCGCTTGGCTTTTTCTTTTTCTTTTTGAGATCTGAAGGACCGGGAACGCTATTTGCAATTTCCCGATGCTCCCATTGCAGGGGAGGTTATGGCGAAATTTTTCGAAAATTTAGGGTGTTAGCCAAATTTTTGAAATTTTGAAAATTCTCAGAAACTGAAAAGTTGGAGAATGGAAGCCAAATCGAATGTAGGGCTGAATAATCAAACCACTTTCGACTTTGTTCCTTTTCGGGGACGAAAAGTTTTAAGTGGGGGAGATTGTAACAACCCGTAAAATGCGAGCCAGTTTGAAAATTTTATTTTGGCAATTTTAGCGAATTTTGATTATTTAAAAGGAATTATTTTAAAGAATATCGACGAGAAATTTATTTTGAATATAATTCGATCGTATATATTTTACGCGTCGTCGTTAGAATATATAATAATTATATATAATTATAAAAGGAATTGAAAATGGCGCGGTAGTTCGATAATTCGATTTCAAACTTCAATTGAATGTACCGGGTGCAAAACAATCCGGATTTTAGTGAAACCGAAAATAATGGAATCTAATAGTGAATATCTTTCCAACGAATCCGAAAAATCAAAAGTTCGTAGCGGGAATCAAAAGATATGTCCAGTTGAAAATTCTGAATAGTCGCTATGGAATTCAGGCCCTTAAAAATGGACATTTTGCAAACGACCTCGGATTCCGACGAAACCAGTTTTGTTGGGTCCGTGATGTCGAATTATTGCTAGATTCCAAATTTCATAATTTTTCGAATCAATGTGTGAGCGTGGCAAAAGAAAACGCGTTTGACCAGTTTCAGTTGATTTTAATCGACTGGAAGATGGCCATTTTTCCAACGGTCTCAGAATTCGACGAAACTAGTTTTGTTAGGACCGTATCATCAATACGAAGCTAGAAAATATTTTTCTGGAGTTTTTAGAGTTAGTATGTGCCCCCGGTAATTTGAAATATACGTTTAAAATTCAATAAAGTGATTTAAATGTAAATTCAATGGAAACTGATTGTAACTATCGAATCAGCTTGCGATACATATCCTATTGTGTTCGGAATGGGGGTAGAACGCTGTGGACGACAGGCGGTGGGCCTCGTTTCGAGATCGTATGTGAAAGTTAACTTTTTTTGCAAAATAAAATAATAAAAAAAAAAAAAAAATATTTAATTTCCCTTCTTAACCTGGCCCCCCCCTTTTTCAATCATTTTCATTTCCAGGTATAAAAAAAAAAAAAAAAAAAAAAAAAGAATTTCGAACGAAGGGCGGAGCCTCGTCGCCGGCCCTCGACGATCCAGTCACCCTCACCCCCTCGTCGAACTCCAGCACCGCCGCCTCCCCCTGATGTTGTCGCGACCCCCTTCTTCCTCCATTCGAACGCCTAGAACCCGAACCCCCTCGCGTCCCGCTCCTTTTCCCCTCCCCGATGGACCGCCGCCACTTCCTCCAGTGGATGCTCCGACTCCGACGCAGCTCAGCAAGCTCCTCCACCTCGGCCATCTCTCCCCCTTCTTGAAAACGTGAGTTTTCTTGATCTGATTTACTTAATTTTTATTTAGTTTAAAACCAGATTTTTATTTAGTTTAAAACCAGATTTTTATTTAGTTTAAAACCAGATTTTTATTTAGTTTAAAACCAGATTTTTATTTAGTTTAAAACCAGATTTTTATTTAGTTTAAAACCAGATTTTTATTTAGTTTAAAACCAGATTTTTATTTAGTTTAAAACCAGATTTTTATTTAGTTTAAAACCAGATTTTTATTTAGTTTAAAACCAGATTTTTATTTAGTTTAAAACCAGATTTTTATTTAGTTTAAAACCAGATTTTTATTTAGTTTAAAACCAGATTTTTATTTAGTTTAAAACCAGATTTTTATTTAGTTTAAAACCAGATTTTTATTTAGTTTAAAACCAGATTTTTATTTAGTTTAAAACCAGTTTTTTTTAATGATTAAAAAAAAAAAGGGGGGGGGGGGAAGAGATTTTTAAAATGATTAAAAACAGACTTTTAAAAATGTTAAAGACGAGATTTTTAAAAATGATTAAAAACTGATTTTTTTTACATTGTTAAAAAGAAAAGAAACTGAAATTGTCATCGATTCAAAAATACAAGCAATCTTGATTTGAAAATGAAAAGACATCACTTTTGAAAATATAATGGAGAATATAAAAATTCGACTTTTATATATTGAATAGCGATATAAAAATTCGGTTTTTATATATGGAACTTCGAACTGAAAATTCGATTTTTATATATTGAATAGCGAAATAAAAATTCGATTTTTATATATTGAACTTTGAAATAAAAATTCGATTTTTATGTATTGAACTTTGAAATAAAAATTCGATTTTTATGTATTGAACTTTGAAATAAAAATTCGATTTTTATGTATTGAACTTTGAAATAAAAATTCGATTTTTATATATTGAACTTTGAAATAAAAATTCGATTTTTATATATTGAATAGCGAAGTAAAAATTCGATTTTTACATATGTAGTGGCTACAGGCGACGAAGCTGAAGAAGATGCGAAAACAATGAAGATTTCTATCAATGAAGTGCTGTGGAGCTAGGATAGCTATATGTGAGAATTCCTCACCTTTCAATTTATTTTTCTAGTTATATATATACTAGGATGCAGACGGTGCTTAGTAGCACCCGACACCCGTCCACAGACCATGGACTTGTTTGTTTGACTGTTTGGTGATTGATTGTGATATTGGTTTGAATGTGGTTTGTGGTGTGAAAAATCGAATCGATAAATTGGTTAGGATTAGACGTGCGCCGTTATAAGGCGAAGGAGTAAGGCTAGGTTAGACCCTTACTCCAAAGTTTGTGGTTTGCATAACGAATTGATTTGATTGATGTGTGAATGGCGTGGGCCTTCACTAGACCGGGGATAAGGCTAGGCCTTGTCCCGTTTCTAGTATCGTGCCGTTATGCCGCCGAAATTTTCTAAAATAAGTTAGAAAAATAAAATTAGCATTTTATTTAACGAATGAACTGAATATAAATTCATATGTTAAAATAAAATGTGTTATCGTTAAAAATATAATTTTTAACGTGAATGTGAATAAATAAATATTCATTTACAAACCAGACGGTTTGTTTATGTACACCTATTTGAATGACGTTGATTGGGTCGATAAATTTTACACATCGCCTAACTGCACAAATAAAATATGTGTTTGATTGTTTGAAACCCCACACGGGTGTTAGGATGAAATTTGAAGTTCACTCATCCTGATTTATTAAATATGTCGATCGATTGATTGACAAGCTGCTATAAGCGTTAAATGTCTATATTTGATGCTTATACAGTGTAGTGCACTTTGGTTGATGGTTGATTATTCATCGTTGTTGATATATACATGTGTTGTAGAAAATCCATATAATTAACATTATATGGTAATTGATTGGGCCTCATTCCAGTTTCGAGAAAAATAGAAATATTTGAAATAGAAATATTTGAAATAGAAATATTTGAAATAGAAATATTTGAAATAGAAATATTTGAAATAGAAATATTTGAAATAGAAATATTTGAAATAGAATATTTGAAAATAGAAATATGTGAAGCCGTGAGGATTAGATTGACGCCATTTTGACGTGAACGATATTTATATCGATTTTATTCATTTTAAAATGAATATTGAAACGTGATTTCGAAATCGAATATTTTGAAATGAATTGAATTGAAAACGATTTCGAAATGAATTGAATTGAAAACGATTTCGAAATGAATTGAATTGAAAACGATTTCGAAATGAATTGAATTGAAAACGATTTCGAAATGAATTGAATTGAAAACGATTTCGAAATGAATTGAATTGAAAACGATTTCGAAATGAATTGAATTGAAAACGATTTCGAAATGAATTGAATTGAAAACGATTTCGAAATGAATTGAATTGAAAACGATTTCGAAATGAATTGAATTGAAAACGATTTCGAAATAAATTGAATTGAAAACGATTTCGAAATGAATTGAATTGAAAACGATTTCGAAATAAATTGAATTGAAAACGATTTCGAAATGAATTGAATTGAAAACGATTTCGAAATAAATTGAATTGAAAACGATTTCGAAATGAATTGAAAACGAATTCAAATTGAATTGAAAGCGATTTCGAAATAAATTGAATTGAAAACGATTTCGAAATGAATTGAATTGAAAACGATTTCGAAATGAATTGAATTGAAAACGATTTCGAAATGAATTGAATTGAAAACGATTTCGAAATGAATTGAATTTTAAAACGATTTCGAAATGAATTGAATTGAAAACGAATTCAAATGGAATTGAAAGCGAATTGAAATGAATTCAAATTGAATTGAAATTTGAATTGAATAGAAATGAATTTTGAAACGAATTTATAAAGAAGAATTCAATTTTGATTTGAATTGAAAAGGAAGTTGAAATTGCTTTTGAAACGAATTTAAAACCATTTATATAATTCGTTTTAAATAGTAATCGACGAAATATATATTATATATATTATATATATAATATAATGGCCTGAATAGAACGCGCCGCGCTGCGGCAGTTCGCGAATTTCGATCATTTGTTTCAAACGGACATTACGGGAGATCCGACCGTCGGATTCTCCTAAAACCGGAACCGTTGGGTTCGTATCGAAAAGAGCTTTCTAATGAATGTTAGAAATTTGAAATCTAACGGTTGGATTTGGAGATACGTCCAAATCAAATTCGAAAAAGGTCGCTGTAAGTGCAGTTCGATGGCCGTTAATGGAAATCGACCGTACGGGCCTTGATAAAATTATTAAAAATAGTAATAATTTGTGTAAAATCATAAGAAATGATTTGTGAAAGTTTGGGATGAAAAACTCCATATTTGAAAAGATAAAAATAGATTTTTATCGAAATGAACTAGTTTTGAACTAGAATTATAATTCTATTTATTTTTAAATAAATAAATTGAATTTGAAATGGTTTTGAAAATAACCAAAATTTCCAATGATTGCATTGGAGTGGATTTGAATCGAAATTGTCTTCGGAATATTTCGATGTTGGAATTCGTGATATTACAGGTGTTGTTATGGAAATTTGAAAGATATATATGTATATCGTTATTTCCAATACGACATTTGTTAATCGTAGAATTTGATATTGAATATAGGCCGATATAGTTTCTATTCAGAGCCTTGTATTGAATATCGAATGTGATTTGGGTTTGTCGTGAATGGTGTCTTCACTAACACTGTTCTTGAACCCAGTTGAGAAAAGATTAAATCTTTTTATTTAGATTTAATGAAGTGTACCAATTAAATGATATTTAATTGGAATTGAATTGATATTGATTTTTGGGTTTATCGTGAACAGTGTTTTAAATAACACTTGTTCTTTAACCCGATAATTAATGGGATGTGACTTTGGGTTTATCGTGAACCGTGTTTTAAATGACACTGATTCTTTAACCCAGTCACAGATTAAAACTAAGTGGAGTTTTAATGAATCTTTAATTAGATTGAAAAGATCGAGAATGGAGTATCACCAGTTTTGCTCCAGGCGATAGTTAAATCTTTAATTAGATTTGAATGTGAAATTTAGAAACTAACTGGCGGTTAGCCAAGCAGAATGGTTTTCTGGATATTGATCTGATGTTGGTTTCGGCCTTCGGGGTTAATATTTGGGGAATTATTCTCTTGATTAATTTACGGTTAGTGACTAATGAACTGGAATGAGGCGTATGTTGTGTTTGTGTAACACTTACTTAAAATATACGCGAGTTATTCGGAAAGACCGGGTTTATCCCATTCTGAATAACTGATACGACGATAAGTCGAAGATGAAGACGATGGTCGAAGACCGGAAGTCTTCACGTCGTTTGGGTGATAACTGATGATCTTGATTGGGCTGTACACCCAAGAAGATGGAAACAGTTAGTGATCGTCCAGACGTACTTGGAGATCGATGGATATGCGGGGTACTAGGTGCCTCCGGTTTCGTTCAGACCCAGAACGGACTTGTAAATGGACTGTGTGTCTGACATCGGATTTCATTCTGTGTGACTGATATCGGTTGCATAGGATGGTTTGCCTGTGTGGCATGCTAAGATGCAAATGATCAAGGCTTCTGTTGAAAAGCAAAGTCTTGTGGTGATGATCAAAGCACGGCCTTTGTGGCGTAGCTTTGTGTAACGTTTACCTCGCGTGTTTCACACCAGGTATGAACCAAAAACGGGAGACGGACCTCAGGGAGGACTTGCGTTTCTTTCTAGCTAGAAGTGGCGTCAGTGGTTTTACACGCCCTGACGAGTTTGACTTATGTGGTTGTTGCTGTTGCGAGGCGCCTCGGTTATATCGGTTTCGGCCGAATGCATTCTGGTCGGCTGACGGACCAGACTTACACCCCATAGGGTGGGGAGACGTATTGTTCAGGCATAATAATCCACTCCGTGTGGACCGGCCCTGACGATCCAAGGCTTGCCTGCGCGCTTGCCTGAGACATGGGCTAGATTGTCTCGAATCGGTTGAGGACTATCTTTTGCCTCGGTTCATAGATGGAAACCCAATTTCCAAATACGAGACTTTGCGGTTTTGATTGTATATCCTATATATGGCGACATAGTGGGATGGGGCGCTCATGCCGCCTATGATTGATACTTATGATTTGAAGTGTTTTATATACTATGCACTTATAATAGTATCAAATGATTTGTTTTAAACGTATCAAGCATTCTTTGGCTGTTATAAGGGAAAACCCTATCCTCGACTGCGTTGCATTGTGTGATGGGACCTGGGTCTTATAACAGCTTCATTTTTCTTTATTTAGCATTGCGCTGTTGGTTTTATGCACTGGTATTCTTGGGAGGAAACCCGTTCCGTGTTATACGGCGTGGTCCCTTGATTTACCTAATGATTTGAAATAAAGATTAATAACTGTTTTAGTTCTCACACCAGTCACATGACTGACCTGGAGTTTATTGTTTTAACCTAAACTCTGGGTGCCCCTATTTTCGACACGGGCAGCTAGTAGTTTTGGTTTTGCAGATTTATATTCACAGGATCCTGGTTTACAGCTGGAACGATATCCGGAAAGCTTTGTATCCGTATATCTCATTCTAGTTGTGTATTGTATTATTTTCCGCTGCTATGTATTTAAATGTAATTTAAATCTCTGATATTTCTGTGTAATATTCATTTATACTCTGTATATTCTTGTAATCTGATGCATTGTTGTAATATACAATGAAATGTTCTTCTGTATGCGTTCTGTTTTGTCGTGTTCTCAAACGATAGGGCGTTTCGAACGGTCTGGGTCGGTTTAGCGACTGGTTCGGACCGAGCGAAGTTCCTTGCCGTCACAAAAACGATTTCGAAATGAATTGAATTGAAAACGATTTCGAAATGAATTGAATTGAAAACGATTTCGAAATGAATTGAATTGAAAACGATTTCGAAATGAATTGAATTGAAAACGATTTCGAAATGAATTGAATTGAAAACGATTTCGAAATGAATTGAATTGAAAACGAATTCAAATTGAATTGAAATTTGAATTGAATAGAAATGAATTTTAAAACGAATCTATAAAGAAGAATTCAATTGTGATTTGAATTGAAAAGGAAGTTGAAAATGTTTTTGAAACGAATTCAAAACGATTTATATAATTCGTTTTAAATAGAAATCGACGAAGTATATATTATATATATTATATATATAATATAATGGCCTGAATAGAACGCGCCGCGCCGCGGCAGTTCGCGAATTTCGACCATTTATTTCAAACGGGCATTACGGGAGATCCGACCGTCGGATTCTCCTAAAACCGGAACCGTTGGGTTCGTATCGAAAAGAGCTTTCTAACGAATGTGATAAATTAGAAATCTAACGGTTGGATTTGGAGTTACGTCCAAATCAAATTCGAAAAAGGTCGCTGTAAGTGCAGTTCGATGGCCATTGATGGAAATCGACTGTACGGGCCTTGATAAAATTATTAAAAATAGTAATAATTTGTGTAAAATCATAAGAAATGATTTAGAAAGAATTGGGATGAAAAACTCCCTATTTGAAAAGATAAAAATAGATTTTTATCGAAATGAACTAGTTTTGAACTAGAATTATAATTCTATTTATTTTTAAATAAATAAATTGAATTTGAAAAGGGTTTTGAAAATAACCAAAATTTCCAATGATTGCATTGGAGTGGATTTGAATCGAAATTGTCTTCGGAATATTTCGATGTTGGAATTTGTGATTATACGGATGTTGTTACGGAAATTTGAAAGATATATATTTATATCGTTATTTCCAATACGACATTTGTTAATCGTAGAATTTGATATTGAATATAAGCCGATATATTTTCTATTCAGAGCCTTATATTGAATATCAAATGGGATTTGGGTTTGTCGTGAATGGTGTCTTCACTAACACTGTTCTTGAACCCAGTTGAGAAAAGATTAAATCTTTTTATTTAGATTTAATGAAGTGTACCAATTAAATGATATTTAATTGGAATTGAATTGATATTGATTTTTGGGTTTATCGTGAACAGTGTTTTAAATAACACTTGTTCTTTAACCCGATAATTAATGGAATGTGATTTGGGTTTGTCGTGAATGGTGTCTTCACTAACACTATTCTTGAACCCAGTTGAGAAAGGATTAAATCTTTTTATTTAGATTTAATGTAGTGTACCAATTAAATAATATTTAATTGGAATTGAATTGATATTGATTTTTGGGTTTATCGTGAACAGTGTTTTAAATAACACTTGTTCTTTAACTCGATAATTAATGGAATGTGATTTTGGGTTTATCGTGAACCGTGTTTTAAATGACACTGATTCTTTAACCCAGTCACAGATTAAAACTAAGTGGAGTTTTAATGAATCTTTAATTAGATTGAAAAGATCGAGAATGGAGTATCACCAGTTTTGCTCCAGGCGATAGTTAAATCTTTAATTAGATTTGAACGTGAAATTTAGAAACTAACTGTCGGTTAGCTAAGTAGAATGGTTTTCTGGATATTGATCTGATGTTGGTTTCGGCCTTCGGGGTTAATATTTGGGGAATTATCCTCTTGATTGATTTACGGTTAATGACTAATGAGTTGGAATGAGGCGTATGTTGTGTTTGTGTAACACTTTTATAATATATACGCGAGTTATTCGGAAAGACCGGGTTTATCCCATTCTGAATAACTGATACGACGATAAGTCGAAGATGAAGACGATGGTCGGAGACCGGAGGTCTTCACGTCGTTTGGGTAATTACTGATGATCTTGATTGGGCTGTACACCCAAGAAGATGGAAACAGTTAGTGATCGTCCAGACGTACTTGGAGATCGATGGATATGCGGGGTACTAGGTGCCTCCGGTTTCGTTCAGACCCAGGACGGACTTGTAAATGGACTGTGTGTCTGACATCGGATTTCATTCTGTGTGACTGATATCGGTTGCATAGGATGGTTTGCCTGTGTGGCATGCTAAGATGCAAATGATCAAGGCTTCTGTTGAAAAGCAAAGTCTTGTGGTGATGATCAAAGCACGGCCTTTGTGGCGTAGCTTTGTGTAACGTTTACCTCGCGTGTTTCACACCAGGTATGAACCAAAAACGGGAGACGGACCTCAGGGAGGACTTGCGTTTCTTTCTAGTTAGAAGTGGCGTCAGTGGTTTTACACGCCCTGACGAGTTTGACTTATGTGGTTGTTGCTGTTGCGAGGCGCCTCGGTTATATCGGTTTCGGCCGATGCATTCTGGTCGGCTGACGGACCAGACTTACACCCCATAGGGTGGGGAAACGTAGTGTTCAGGCATTTTAATCCACATCGGTGGACCGGCCCTGTCGCTCCAAGGCTTGACTGAGTACTTGCCTGTGGCTCGGGCTAGAGAGTCACGAATCGGTAGGGGACTATCTTTTGCCTCGGTTCATAGACGGAAATCCAATTTCCAAATACGTGATCTTGCGGTTTTAGTTGTAATCCTATATATGGCGACATAGTGGGATGGGGCGCTCATGCCGCCTATGATTGATACTTATGATTTGAAGTTGTTTTATACACTATGCACTTATAATAGTATCAAATGATTTGTTTTAAACCGTATCAAGCATCCTTTGGCTGTTATAAGGGAAAACCCTATCCCCCGGCTTGCGTTGCATTGTGTGATAGGACCTGGGTCTTATAACAGCTTCATTTTTCTTTATTTAGCATTGCGCTGTTTGTTTTATGCACTGGTATTCTTGGGAGGAAACCCGTTCCGTGTTATACGGCGTGGTCCCTTGATTTACCTAACTTTAAAAATAAAGATTAATAACTGTTTTAGTTCTCACACCAGTCACATGACTGACCTGGAGTTTATTGTTTTAACCTAAACTCTGGGTGCCCTTATTTTGACACGGGCAGCTAGTAGTTTTGGTTTTGCAGATTTATATTCACAGGATCCTGGTTTACAGCTGGAAAGATATCCGGAAAGCTTTGTATCCGTATATCTACTTCTAGTTGTGTATCGTATTATTTTCCGCTGATATGTATTTAAATGAAATTTAAATCTCTGGTATTTCTGTGTAATATTCATTTTTACTCTGTATATTCTTGTAATCTGATGCATTGTTGTAATATACAATGAAATGTTCTTCTGTTTGCGTTCTGTTGTGGTTTGTTCTCGAACTATCCGACGCTTTCCTTTACGGGGAAGTTACGGGTCGTTTCATTTGTTTATATGGGTAAACGTTAAAAGATAGAATTCAATCTTGGTATATTTAATAAAATTGAATGGTGTATTTATTTAATTAACCTTTGAAATCCTTTCCTAAACTCTAACCTAAATCAACCGTTCATTCATTCACTCTCTTCGCCTATAAATAATCATAAAATTCCTAACCCTAATCCTTTATTTCATGATAGCCGCCACTTTCATCCCAATGGCCACGAGCATTCGAAACACAATCAATGAAATTTTCTAATCCATAAATTAATTCATGATGTTATCTACATGAATATCGAAGAGCATCTCAAGCTCTAGCTATCCAATGGTCCTTCGGAACTTTTTGAAGAGCCTTCTCTCCTCTTTCCATTGATACCAATCACCACCCATATAATCGCCCGTAGGCCTCGCCCCGACCACAAAGTCGCGCCAAAGTTCTGAACAATTGCAAATACTCACGGCCGAAATTCAGAACAAAGAGAAGAGGGTATTTTATTTAAATTTATTTAATTAATTAAAATAAATCACTCTCTAACTTAAATCAATCATATCTCTTTCGTCCTAGCTCGGAATTCGGTGATTTCAGAAGTTGTGGAATCGTGATTCGGAGTACTACGCTTTAGGACAATTTGGAACTGATTCTGGACTACTTGAAATTTGGACAAAATCTACAAACGCAAGTGAGAACTCTGATCTAATTTAAATAATTATATATTAATGTAAATCGCGAAATTCTGATTTGTATGCTATGGTTCTTGATCTGCGTCATGATGATATTTGTATGCGATGAGTATGTGATTATTGTATGTGATGATGCCATGAAATATGTGTGTTGTTCAGATATGTTATTTTGGGTGTAATCATGATGAGACTCTCATCTTTATTATCTTCTTTTTTATTTTCATTTCTTTCAAAAGCAAAAAGGGGATTTAGACCTTTATATATATATATTTTTTTTATGTAAATTTGAATCTTGGATTCACCATAGAATTAAATAACAAAGTTTCCAACATAAAAACTTGTTAATAAAATAAAGGACAATTTTTAATGTTATATTTTTGACAAATTTTTTTTAACACAGTTTGTTTGAATAAAAGACCAATTTTAACATAATTTGTTTGTTAAAAATAAAAAGAACAAATTTTTATGTTCTTTGTTAACAAAGTTAAAAGAACAAATTTGACGCTACTTTTGTTGTTAAAGTTAAAAGAATCATTTTGTCACTATTTTGTTGATTAAACAAAAAGAATCATTTTGTCACTATTTTGTTGATTAAACAAAAAGAACCATTTTTGTCACCATTTTTGTTGTTGAAACAAAAAGACATTTTACCTAATTTTGTTGTTAAAATAAAAGAATAACTTTTATGTCTTTTGTTAAGAATAAAAAGCCAAATTTTTATGTTATTTTGTTAAGAATAAAAAGCCAAACTTTTTATGTTATTTTGTTAAGAATAAAAAGACACAAGCTTTATGTTTCTTTGTTAAAAATCAAAATACCCATTTTTATGTCACGTTTGTTAACATAATATCAATGTGAATTTGTATGCTATGACACCCCAAAACTATAAGCATGTTAATTTGTATGTCATGACACCAAAACCATCAGTGTGTCATTGTGAATGTTTTGACGCTAAAATCACCGTTGTGTTAATTTAGTTGAGACGACATGAGAGTCATCGTCATGTTGTATAATTGTAATGCATCAAAATATACTTTATGCAATAACAAACATAGTTGAATTGCTATTTTTGGTCGCACTAGAGTTGGCGAACAAAAAAAAATATGACTTATGCAATAACATATATAGTTCAGTAGTTATTTTTGTCGCACTAGAGTTTGCGCACAAAATATGTTTTATGTAAAATATAGTTTAATCGTCATTTTTGTCGCATTAGAGTTTGCGAGCAAAATTGTGTTTCATGTAAAAACAAAAATGTGTTTAAAAAAAGAAAAAAAAAAGAAACTTTATTTTTGTTGTTTACATAAAAATATGAATGAAACTTTATTTTTATTTACATAAAAATATGAATGCAACTTTATTTTTATTATTATGTCGAAAACATGAATGCAAGTTTATTTTAAGCATTTTTAAGTAAAATATGTAAATAAATATATTCGTAGTGGTTCTGATTAAAAATATAAAAAAATTTATATATGGATATTGCACATGAAAGTGAATATATAATTAGCGTTATTGAGGAACTTGAAATATTTTCATTATTTACTCAATTAATGGAATTAATGGACGATTTAATTAAGAAGATTGCACATTTAAAAAGGATGAAATAAAAAGTTTAAATTGGTAAGATTTCATTCCAATTATAATAATGAAGATTTGAATTGAAAAATCTCGTTTTTATGTTAACTTGTAAATTTAGAAGATTTGATTTTAAAATTTAACATAAATGGATTAATTGAGGAAGATTTCATTTAATATCAAAATGGTAAGTTTTGATATTACAATTGAAACATTTTGGGAATAGTTTTATGATATTAATATGGAAAGATTAATGTTTACTGAAATGAAAGGATAAGTAAAAGAATGAATGATATTTTAGAAATTAGATATTCTAAAATATGAAATGTTTTAAAATAATACTTTTAAGAGATAATTATAATGATAATTATTAATTGTACCTGGACACGAGGTTAGGTCACATTTATGGCGGAAGTCTGCCCGGAACCAACCGGCATATCCAGCAGCCATAAATGTTGGGCCTAATGTGAGAGGTCCAAGTGCGCAAATACGAATTGGGTCAGGACACGAGGTTAAGCCCAACCTGTGGTAGAAGTCTGCCCGGAACCAACCGGCATATCCAGCATCCACAAGTTGTAGGCCTAATGTGAGAGGTCTGGCCCGCTATTAAATAATAAAATGTAAAGATAAACATAATAAATGGATAAGGAAAATAAATTGGGCTATTCAGTCCATTTTAAAATAGTAACTCCATTTTTAACCCGTATAAATTATGTTATACATTTTGTAAAGGAAATCGAAGATGATAAATATTTTATTTAAGATTAAATGAAATACTCTGAAATAAATGATGTCTAATTATATATATTAAATGGGAAATTTATGAAATTTAAATTTGGGTTTATCGTGAATTATGTTTTAAATAACATTTATTCTTTAACCCGAATTTATGATAGGATTAATTCCCTAAAATTGAATAATCATTTAATAAGGACTTTGGAAGATTAAAATAAATAAGATTTTAATTAAATCTTTAATTAGATTAAAAAGGGAATTAAGTAGTTAAGATCACTGAATTAAGAAAGTGATCGAAAATGGAAAATGAACCATAAAGCAATGAATATTTTCATGTTATAAATGAATAAATGAATGAAAACATGAAATGGTTATTTTATTTATATATTTTATACAAATAAAAGTAATGAAACTTTTATTTACATTTCACATGTAAATAAGAAGATGAAAATAAGAATGAAACTTTTATTTACTCTTCACATGTAAATAAAAAGATGAAAATAAGAAGGGAATTTTTATTTACATTTCACATGCGAATAAAAATATAAAGATATGAAATGAAACATGATTTAGAAGCATGAACCGCATATGAAAATTTAACATGTTTTAAAAAGCATGAAGTCGCATATGAAATGCATAATCAAGAAACCGCATATGATATAAAAATTCATGTTTAGAGTAGTATTACTGCATATGAAATGAATGGACGATATTTATGAAATGAATGGACGATATATATATACATGAAATGAATAGACGATATTTATATTTATAAAAGAATAAATAACGATATAGAATGGTTTACAAATTTATATATGCGAGAATTATTTGGGAAGTCCGAGTTTACTCTCATTCCAAATAATGATACGACGTTCGAAGAGTTGAAGACGGTGATTGAAGACCGACGATCTTCACATCGAATGGGTGTGTTGCTATTGAGACCCATGACGGGAGTAGCTACCTTGAAGGGGCGACAGTGGTGGCCGTCCAGACGTAGTGTTGATTTGTGCGGATTTGACTTTCGCCCAGACCCAGGGCATAAGTTTATAAATGGAATGTATGTCTGACGTTGTAGTCTTTTATACTACATTCGTTGATCTCTGTTAATACATATCTGCTTGGTGGTTAACACCCTTCTCTGAGACGTATGAGCTTAGAGGTTATATATTGGTAGAAATTAATGGTATAGTATGGACTGACAATGTGGCATGCTAAGATGCATTGATCAAGGCTTTTGTTGAAAAGCAGGCCTTGTGGTTGATGATCAAAGCATAGTCTGTTTAGGCATAGCTTTGTGTATATCGTGACTTCGCGAGCCTCACACCCCGGTATGAGTCAAAAACGGGATATGGACCGTAGGGAGTGCACACGTTTCTTTCTAGCTAGAGTGGTGTCAGCGACCTGCCAGCCCTGACATTTGACTTATGTGGATGATGGATTTTGAGGCGCCTCGTTATTTTTATAGGCCGTTGGTGGTCATACTATAGGTCCAAAGGGACCGGGAAACGTGTGTTCAGGCATAACCAATCCACTGCCCATAGGCAGGGACCGGCCCTACCGCTTCCAAGGGTTCACTGCGGGGAATCCTGAGGCATTTGCTAGAGTGTCTCGAATCGGAGAGGATCTTGCCCCTAGCCTCGACTCATGATGGAATCCAAATTTCCAATACGCCATTGCGGTTTTGATTGTAGAACTAGTATTGGCGACATGCTATATGGTAACCATGCCGTCTAGGATTGATACTTATGATTCAAATCTTTTTATTAAAACATATATACACTAATAATAATATCAAATCCGTTTTATACGTATCAAGCATCTTTTGACCATTATAAGGTAAAACCCTATCCTTTGGTGTGCGTTGCATTGTGTGATGGGACCTGGGTCTTATAATGGTTTCATTTTTCCAAAAAGACATTGCGTTATTTCTCGATTTACTTTAGTTTATGCACCGGCAATCCATTGGAGTAAACCCGTTCCGCATTAGCGGCGTGGTCCTTGGATTTGCCTTATTACTATTAGTTAAACTAGTTAAGAATTCTCACACCAGTCCTTGTTGCTGGCTAGGGAGCTGGTTACGCATGATAGGGGGTTCTCACCATGTTGTTTGGTGGCGAACAGTGGGCTCTTACCCTTACATGTCCCTTATTTATTAGGGTTGGTTATTGCAGTCGAGAGGCTGGCCGTAAAACAAGGTGTCTGGGAGATCATCTGTATGTCACGGTGGGAGTTTAACCCACTGCCTGTGTGTCGTTACAGGTGGTATCAGAGCTCTGGTTAGCTCAAATCTTTGGGGTACAACTCGTTAGAACTGAACAAAAGACTCATCAGAGAATTGGATTAGTAATGTCCAATAAGAATACTCATTAGAGATAGGATCAGCAGTATCCTAGAATGAGAAAACTCATTAGAGATGGGGTTAGTAATGCCCTAGAATGAGTTCAGAGTGATAAGCTTATAATTAACATATTTTAATTATATATAATCTATTTTTGAAAATATGATTTTAAATATATAAAAGTATATATATATTTGATAAGTTAGTCAACAAATAAAATTAATAAAAGAAATTAAAATTTAGTTAGTTAATTAAACAACTTTTAGCCTAGTTCCTTTTCGAGGACGAAAAGATTTTAAGTGGGGGAGACTGTAACAACCCGGAAAATCAGGGCCAATTTAAAATTTTATTTTAAGGAAACTTTGTTAGAAAATGCGTCAGAATTTAAAAAAAAAAAATTGAAATATGTTTTAAAATAAATGTTAGTCTTTATTTAAATGTAAGAACATAAAAATGATTTATTAGACTAATAAAAATATCGCCTTGATTAGAAATGATGATTAAATCAAATTGACAATTTTGGTTAAGAAATTGGTTAGACAAACAAACAACATTTTGATTTATTTAAAAAAAAAAAAATTAATAAACAAAAATCACTATTTTTATTTGCATTAAAATTTAATAAACAAAATCACTATTTTTGTTTGAATCAAAAGTTAACAAACAAATTTTCATTTTTGTTTATTGAAAGTCAACATACAAGATTATCATTTTTATTCATATTAAGAGAATGAAATGAAAGAATATATTTTGTCATTTGAAAATAAAAGACAAGTTTTTAACTTTACTTTGTTTACAAAATAAAACACCAAATTTTACCTTTATTTTGTTTATAAAATAAAAAGCAAGTTTTAATCTTTTATTTTGTTTACAAAATAAAATGCTAATTTTAATCTTTAATTCTGTTTACAAAATAAAATACGAGCTTTACCTTTATTTTTGCGAACATAACAAAATGCATATTTGAAATGTCATTTATGACAATTGACCTATTAGAATCACCACTTATGATAAAGCTCAAAGGGTCATTTATGTTGAGTTATAATCACCATTTATGTTAGTATTCAAAATGACATTTATGTTGAGTTAAAAATACCACTTATGCTAGGATTCAAAATGTCAACTTTTATGTTTGTTCATATTCAAAATACCCTTTTTGTTTGAACAAAGTATAAATAAATAAAAAAATGTCAAAATCTAAATTAACATTTGTCAATTTAATAAAAAGTTAATCTTTTGTTTACAATTTTTATATAAACAAAAATGTCTAAATCAAAATTTACATTTGTTAATTATATAAAAGTTTATCTTTTGTTTACGTTTTACGATGTAAACATAAATGATTAAATAGATTTTATATTAAATAGGAAGATTGGAAATCGAATTAGATGAATAAACAAAGTATTGAATATGGTATCTAATTAATTGAGCATTGAAAAGATGCCTATTAATAATCCTAATCACTAACCATAATTCATTTCATATCATATTTGTACCGTTTTATTTCTCTTAACAAATACAGAGGGAAGCTTTTGTTTCTTTCTTAATAATAAAAAAAAAATCAAATCATAAAATGTAGTTTTGTTTATATGGGTAAACGTTAAAAGATAGAATTCAATCTTGGTATATTTAATAAAATTGAATGGTGTATTTATTTAATTAACCTTTGAAATCCTTTCCTAAACTCTAACCTAAATCAACCGTTCATTCATTCACTCTCTTCGCCTATAAATAATCATAAAATTCCTAACCCTAATCCTTTATTTCATGATAGCCGCCACTTTCATCCCAATGGCCACGAGCATTCGAAACACAATCAATGAAATTTTCTAATCCATAAATTAATTCATGATGTTATCTACATGAATATCGAAGAGCATCTCAAGCTCTAGCTATCCAATGGTCCTTCGGAACTTTTTGAAGAGCCTTCTCTCCTCTTTCCATTGATACCAATCACCACCCATATAATCGCCCGTAGGCCTCGCCCCGACCACAAAGTCGCGCCAAAGTTCTGAACAATTGCAAATACTCACGGCCGAAATTCAGAACAAAGAGAAGAGGGTATTTTATTTAAATTTATTTAATTAATTAAAATAAATCACTCTCTAACTTAAATCAATCATATCTCTTTCGTCCTAGCTCGGAATTCGGTGATTTCAGAAGTTGTGGAATCGTGATTCGGAGTACTACGCTTTAGGACAATTTGGAACTGATTCTGGACTACTTGAAATTTGGACAAAATCTACAAACGCAAGTGAGAACTCTGATCTAATTTAAATAATTATATATTAATGTAAATCGCGAAATTCTGATTTGTATGCTATGGTTCTTGATCTGCGTCATGATGATATTTGTATGCGATGAGTATGTGATTATTGTATGTGATGATGCCATGAAATATGTGTGTTGTTCAGATATGTTATTTTGGGTGTAATCATGATGAGACTCTCATCTTTATTATCTTCTTTTTTATTTTCATTTCTTTCAAAAGCAAAAAGGGGATTTAGACCTTTATATATATATATTTTTTTTATGTAAATTTGAATCTTGGATTCACCATAGAATTAAATAACAAAGTTTCCAACATAAAAACTTGTTAATAAAATAAAGGACAATTTTTAATGTTATATTTTTGACAAATTTTTTTTAACACAGTTTGTTTGAATAAAAGACCAATTTTAACATAATTTGTTTGTTAAAAATAAAAAGAACAAATTTTTATGTTCTTTGTTAACAAAGTTAAAAGAACAAATTTGACGCTACTTTTGTTGTTAAAGTTAAAAGAATCATTTTGTCACTATTTTGTTGATTAAACAAAAAGAATCATTTTGTCACTATTTTGTTGATTAAACAAAAAGAACCATTTTTGTCACCATTTTTGTTGTTGAAACAAAAAGACATTTTACCTAATTTTGTTGTTAAAATAAAAGAATAACTTTTATGTCTTTTGTTAAGAATAAAAAGCCAAATTTTTATGTTATTTTGTTAAGAATAAAAAGCCAAACTTTTTATGTTATTTTGTTAAGAATAAAAAGACACAAGCTTTATGTTTCTTTGTTAAAAATCAAAATACCCATTTTTATGTCACGTTTGTTAACATAATATCAATGTGAATTTGTATGCTATGACACCCCAAAACTATAAGCATGTTAATTTGTATGTCATGACACCAAAACCATCAGTGTGTCATTGTGAATGTTTTGACGCTAAAATCACCGTTGTGTTAATTTAGTTGAGACGACATGAGAGTCATCGTCATGTTGTATAATTGTAATGCATCAAAATATACTTTATGCAATAACAAACATAGTTGAATTGCTATTTTTGGTCGCACTAGAGTTGGCGAACAAAAAAAAATATGACTTATGCAATAACATATATAGTTCAGTAGTTATTTTTGTCGCACTAGAGTTTGCGCACAAAATATGTTTTATGTAAAATATAGTTTAATCGTCATTTTTGTCGCATTAGAGTTTGCGAGCAAAATTGTGTTTCATGTAAAAACAAAAATGTGTTTAAAAAAAGAAAAAAAAAAGAAACTTTATTTTTGTTGTTTACATAAAAATATGAATGAAACTTTATTTTTATTTACATAAAAATATGAATGCAACTTTATTTTTATTGTTATGTCGAAAACATGAATGCAAGTTTATTTTAAGCATTTTTAAGTAAAATATGTAAATAAATATATTCGTAGTGGTTCTGATTAAAAATATAAAAAAATTTATATATGAATATTGCACATGAAAGTTGTACATGAAAGTGAATATATAATTAGCGTTATTGAGGAACTTGAAATATTTTCATTATTTACTCAATTAATGGAATTAATGGACGATTTAATTAAGAAGATTGCACATTTAAAAAGGATGAAATAAAAAGTTTAAATTGGTAAGATTTCATTCCAATTATAATAATGAAGATTTGAATTGAAAAATCTCGTTTTTATGTTAACTTGTAAATTTAGAAGATTTGATTTTAAAATTTAACATAAATGGATTAATTGAGGAAGATTTCATTTAATATCAAAATGGTAAGTTTTGATATTACAATTGAAACATTTTGGGAATAGTTTTATGATATTAATATGGAAAGATTAATGTTTACTGAAATGAAAGGATAAGTAAAAGAATGAATGATATTTTAGAAATTAGATATTCTAAAATATGAAATGTTTTAAAATAATACTTTTAAGAGATAATTATAATGATAATTATTAATTGTACCTGGACACGAGGTTAGGTCACATTTATGGCGGAAGTCTGCCCGGAACCAACCGGCATATCCAGCAGCCATAAATGTTGGGCCTAATGTGAGAGGTCCAAGTGCGCAAATACGAATTGGGTCAGGACACGAGGTTAAGCCCAACCTGTGGTAGAAGTCTGCCCGGAACCAACCGGCATATCCAGCATCCACAAGTTGTAGGCCTAATGTGAGAGGTCTGGCCCGCTATTAAATAATAAAATGTAAAGATAAACATAATAAATGGATAAGGAAAATAAATTGGGCTATTCAGTCCATTTTAAAATAGTAACTCCATTTTTAACCCGTATAAATTATGTTATACATTTTATAAAGGAAATCGAAGATGATAAATATTTTATTTAAGATTAAATGAAATACTCTGAAATAAATGATGTCTAATTATATATATTAAATGGGAAATTTATGAAATTTAAATTTGGGTTTATCGTGAATTATGTTTTAAATAACATTTATTCTTTAACCCGAATTTATGATAGGATTAATTCCCTAAAATTGAATAATCATTTAATAAGGACTTTGGAAGATTAAAATAAATAAGATTTTAATTAAATCTTTAATTAGATTAAAAAGGGAATTAAGTAGTTAAGATCACTGAATTAAGAAAGTGATCGAAAATGGAAAATGAACCATAAAGCAATGAATATTTTCATGTTATAAATGAATAAATGAATGAAAACATGAAATGGTTATTTTATTTATATATTTTATACAAATAAAAGTAATGAAACTTTTATTTACATTTCACATGTAAATAAGAAGATGAAAATAAGAATGAAACTTTTATTTACTCTTCACATGTAAATAAAAAGATGAAAATAAGAAGGGAATTTTTATTTACATTTCACATGCGAATAAAAATATAAAGATATGAAATGAAACATGATTTAGAAGCATGAACCGCATATGAAAATTTAACATGTTTTAAAAAGCATGAAGTCGCATATGAAATGCATAATCAAGAAACCGCATATGATATAAAAATTCATGTTTAGAGTAGTATTACTGCATATGAAATGAATGGACGATATTTATGAAATGAATGGACGATATATATATACATGAAATGAATAGACGATATTTATATTTATAAAAGAATAAATAACGATATAGAATGGTTTACAAATTTATATATGCGAGAATTATTTGGGAAGTCCGAGTTTACTCTCATTCCAAATAATGATACGACGTTCGAAGAGTTGAAGACGGTGATTGAAGACCGACGATCTTCACATCGAATGGGTGTGTTGCTATTGAGACCCATGACGGGAGTAGCTACCTTGAAGGGGCGACAGTGGTGGCCGTCCAGACGTAGTGTTGATTTGTGCGGATTTGACTTTCGCCCAGACCCAGGGCATAAGTTTATAAATGGAATGTATGTCTGACGTTGTAGTCTTTTATACTACATTCGTTGATCTCTGTTAATACATATCTGCTTGGTGGTTAACACCCTTCTCTGAGACGTATGAGCTTAGAGGTTATATATTGGTAGAAATTAATGGTATAGTATGGACTGACAATGTGGCATGCTAAGATGCATTGATCAAGGCTTTTGTTGAAAAGCAGGCCTTGTGGTTGATGATCAAAGCATAGTCTGTTTAGGCATAGCTTTGTGTATATCGTGACTTCGCGAGCCTCACACCCCGGTATGAGTCAAAAACGGGATATGGACCGTAGGGAGTGCACACGTTTCTTTCTAGCTAGAGTGGTGTCAGCGACCTGCCAGCCCTGACATTTTACTTATGTGGATGATGGATTTTGAGGCGCCTCGTTATTTTTATAGGCCGTTGGTGGTCATACTATAGGTCCAAAGGGACCGGGAAACGTGTGTTCAGGCATAACCAATCCACTGCCCATAGGCAGGGACCGGCCCTACCGCTTCCAAGGGTTCACTGCGGGGAATCCTGAGGCATTTGCTAGAGTGTCTCGAATCGGAGAGGATCTTGCCCCTAGCCTCGACTCATGATGGAATCCAAATTTCCAATACGCCATTGCGGTTTTGATTGTAGAACTAGTATTGGCGACATGCTATATGGTAACCATGCCGTCTAGGATTGATACTTATGATTCAAATCTTTTTATTAAAACATATATACACTAATAATAATATCAAATCCGTTTTATACGTATCAAGCATCTTTTGACCATTATAAGGTAAAACCCTATCCTCTGGTGTGCGTTGCATTGTGTGATGGGACCTGGGTCTTATAATGGTTTCATTTTTCCAAAAAGACATTGCGTTATTTCTCGATTTACTTTAGTTTATGCACCGGCAATCCATTGGAGTAAACCCGTTCCGCATTAGCGGCGTGGTCCTTGGATTTGCCTTATTACTATTAGTTAAACTAGTTAAGAATTCTCACACCAGTCCCATGACTGACTCGTAGTTTGTTTCACTTTGCAAACTCGGGTGCCCTCTTTTCCACACGGGCAGTCGAGTAGCTTTTTGCAGACATCTCTCTCTTTAGCAGGATCCTGGATCGAAGCCTAAAGCTGTGTCCAGAGCTTAGAAGTCTTCCACTGTTTAATGTATTAAATCTTTTGTAGTTTATCTTCCGCTGTAATTTTATTTCAATGTACTCTGATATATTCTGTACTCTGATGTTATATTATTATAATGTAATAAAAGTCTGCTGTTATTGTTCTGGTGTATTGTATTCCCAAAGTTAACGTATGCGAGTTTTGAACGGTCTTGGTCGATTTTGCGATCGATTAAGGTCGGGCAAAATCCGTGTCGTTACACAAATAATGCTTGATACGCGAAATTTAATCTTTTATTATTACTATAAGTGAAGAAAACAACTTCAAATATAAATGTATCAATCATAGACGACATGGGTACCATATATCATGTCGCCATACTAGGCTCTACAATCAAAATCGCATATGTCGTATTGGAAATTGGATTCCATTATGAGTCGAGGCAAGGGGCAAGCTCCTCTGCGTTTGAGACACTTTAGCAATTGTCTCAGGACCACACACAGCGATCCTTGGAACCTCCAAGGCCGGTCCTCCCCTACTTTTAAGGATTAGTTATTCCTGAACACACGTTTCCCGGTCCTATAGGACCTATTTCCAAGGCGCCTCGCATCCAACAACCACACAGGTAAAAACTATATAAATGTCAGGGCTGGTAGGTCACTGACATCACCCATAGCTAGAAAGAAACGTCGTGCACTCCTTTGGTCCTTATCCCGTTTTTGACTCATACCGAGGTGTGAGGCTCGCGAATTAACGCTATACACAAAGCTATGCCACTTAGGTCGTGCTTTGATCATCAACCACAAGACTTTGCTTTTCAACAGAAGCCTTGAAAATTTGCCACATAGGCAATTCATGTCATGCGACTGATGTCCATCGATATATAACCTCTGAGCTCGTACGTCTCAGAGAAAGGCGTTAAGCAAGAGAATAAATTCTCCGCCACCAAACAAATATATATTTAATAGAGATCAATCACACAGAATAAAATCCAATGTCAGACACACAGTCCATTTACAAGTTTGTTCTGGGTCTGAACGAAACCGGAGGAACCTTTTTCCTCGCATATCCATCGATCTCCAAGTACGGCTGGACGATCACCAACTTATTCCCTCATCTTGGGTGTACAACGCAATCGAGATTGTCAGGAATCATCCAAATGACGTGAAGACCCCCGATCTTCAACCACCGTCTTTACCTTCGACATATCGTCGAATCAGTTATTCAGAATGGGTATAAACCCAGCCTTTCCGAATAACCCGCGTATATAATAAACAAATGTTACACAAACACAACATACGCCTCATTCCAATTCGGAATATTCTTTCATTCAAATATTCACATCATTAGGGAATAGGTTCCCATTAATTTTATCAAAGATAAATTCTTTTAAATTTATTCTTTAGTCTTCCTTTGGATATCATTTCAAACCATGTTAAGGTTTTCCAAACTAGTCGGGATTAGCGAACCACACTGAAGTAATTATTTATTTTATTTCCCAGTCCCAACCCATTCATCCCATGGAGCAAAACTTGTGATACTCCATATCTAACAGCACGGTGATATCGGTAAATATTAATTACCATTTCGCGCTCAAATCTAATTAAAGATTTAACTATCACTTTGGAGCGAAACTGGTGATACTCCATTCTCAATCATTTCAACCTAATTAAAGATTCATTAAAACTCTAATTCAGTTTTAATCTCGAAAATCATTTCTTAATGATTATTCCAAGCTAAGAAATTAATCTTATCTTTAACTGGGTTAAAGAACCAATGTCCTTTAAAACACGGTTCACGATAAACCCAAAATCAAACTCCATTGTTAATCGGGTTAAAGAACAAGTGTTATTTAAAACACCATTCACGATAAACCAAAAATCAATTTCAATTTAATTCCAATTAAATATTAATTAATGGTATACTTCATTAAATCTAAATAAAAAGATTTAATCTTTTCTCAACCGAGTTCAAGAACAGTGTTAGTGAAGACACCGTTCACGACAAACCCACAATCCCATTTGATATTAAATACAAGGCTCTGAATAGAAAATAAATCGGCTTATATTCAATTTCAAATTCTGAAATCAACCAATATCGTATTGGAATAACGATATACATATATCTTTCAAATTTCCTTAACCATATTTGTATAATCACGAAATCCAACATCGAAATATTCCGAAGATAATTTCGATTCAAATCAATTCCAATTCGTATATTGGAAATTCTGGTTATATTTAAAACCACTTCAAATCCAATTTGTTTAATTAAAAAGATTGGATTATAATTCTAGTTCATAACTAGTTCATTTTGATAAAAATATATTTTTATCTTTTCAAATATGGGATTTTTCATCCCAACTCTTTCTAAATCATTTCTTATGATTTTACACAAATTATTGATATTTTTAATAATTTTATCAAGGCCCGTACAGTCGATTTCCATATAAGGCCATCGAACTGCACTTACACCGACCTTTTCCAAATTTGATTTGGACATAATTACAAATCCAACCGTTAGATTTCAAATTTCTCATATTCGTTGGAAAGCACTTTCCGATACGAACCCAACGGTCCTAGTTTCAGGAGAATCCGACTGTCGAATCTCCCGTAACGTCAATTCAAAGTCAATGGTCGAAATTTGTGAACTGTCGCGGCGCTGTGCGTTCTATTCAGGCCATTAATATATATATTATATATATTTCATCGATTTCCATTTAAAATGTATTCTATAAATCGTTTTAAATTTGTTTTAAAAACGATTTCAACTTCATATTCAATTTTAAATCAAAATTGAATATTCCATATCATCGATATATATAAATGATAATATTTTCAAAACTTTATATTTTAAATTCGCTTCTTTTTTGATATTCGAACAAAATCAATATAAATATCGTTCACATTAAAATGGCGCAAATCTAATCAACACGGCTTTATATATTTCAATAACTTCGTTATTCTATTCAACAAATGAATATTTTCTTCAACACATGAATATATATTTTGTTCAACACATAAATATTTATTAATTGTTACTTATAATAAAAAAATGTAAATTTTATAGTAAAAATATTTCATTCAACACATGAATAGTTTCAACGCATGAATATTCTCAACACATGAGTATTCTCAACACATGAGTATTGTCAACACATGACTATTTTTGTTATTTTATATATTTGATAAAATTGTGATTTTTATCATTTAATTCTTAATCAGCTTCTAACCGTTTCTAATTTTATATATGATAAAAATGAGAATTTTATCGTTTATAGATTTTTACTCAGCACATGAATTTTCTTTTATTAAACACATGAATATATAATTTATTCAACACATGAATATTTATTTTATTCAATACATGAATTTTCTTTTGTTCAACACATGAATATATATTTAAAATATTCTTTTCTCCCCGGATTGGAATGAGACTCAACAAATTACCATATAGTGTTATTTATATGGATTCCATACAACACATGTATATAACAACAATCATAAATAATTAACCATCATCCAAAGTGCACTACATAGTTATCTGTCAACCTATCGATTGATAAACAACTAATTATTGGGATTAGTGTACGTCAAACGTCATCCCAATACCCGTGTGGGGTTTCAAATCAACAAACACAGATTTTATTTGTGCAGTTGGGCGATGTGTAAAATTTATCGTCCCAATTAATATCAGTCAAATCAGTGTACATAACCAAATCGTCTGATTTGTAAATGAATATTTTATTTTATTCACATACACGTTAAATTTATATTCTTAACGATGAGTAATTTATTTCAACACATGAATATATTTCCATCCATTCCACATCACAATCAATTTTCACAACACAACAAAATCAAACAAGTTGTCCTTGGTTTGTGGACGACGGATGTCGGGTCTGCTAAGCACCGTCTGCATTATAGTATATAATTTTAACTAGAAAACAAGATTTAAAGTGAGAAGTTCTCACCGATAAGCTAAACCAAACCCCGCGACTCTTCATATGCAGAAAATCTTCGCCGTGCTCGCCTTTTGTCACTTTCGTCGTCCATATTCACTACATATATAAAAATCACATTTTTATATTCTTTACTTCATTAATAAAAATCGAATTTTTATTTCTTTTTCTAGATGATAAAAATCGTATTTTTACTTTGCTAAAATATATAAAAAAATCATATTTTTGCTTCGCTACACATATAAAAATTCTATTTTTATATCTATACATATATAAAAATTATATTTTTATTTCATTACATATATAAAATTCTCATTTTTATATTGCTATCTATATTACAAAAATCATATTTTTATAATGTTGTTCATACCATAAAAATCAAACCTTTTTCTAACTAAAAATCTCATCCTTCTCTAATTAAAAATCTCATTTTTTCATGTTAAAAATGAAATCTTTTTCATGTTAAAAATAATAACTTTATGTTAATCAAAATCATAACTTTCGTATGACATTCATATAAGTAAAAACCACTTCTTCTTGTATATAAAAATCTCGTCTTCACATATAAAAATCCCGCTTTTCTATATATAAAAATATAAACTTCTTTATATAAAAATCAAAAATTTATATTATATAAAATCAAACCTTTGTATCATGAAAAATTAAACCTTTGTCATGTAGCAATTCGTAGCTTTTCACTTATAAAAATCACATAAAAAAACGAATTGCTAATATAGATATAAAAACTGATTTGCTAACTATGATTTTTAACTTAATTAAAATTAGAGTTTTAAAAATAAAATAAAATAAGAAAATACACCTTTTTCGTTTTGGTGGTTGAAGAAAGCTTAGGAGAGGGTTGGAAGCGGCGTCGGAGGTCTGAGGTCAGGGGCGAGGTTACGGCGGTCGGCGGCGGAAGGGGATTGGGGGTTTAGGTCTTTGGGATTGGACTTGGGGTTCACGTAGGGGTGCGTTTGGGTGTTGAACGACGGAAGGGGAGAGAGGATCGGCGGATCGGGGTTGGGGGGCGCGGTGGCCTGCGCTTTGGGCTAGATGGTCGGCGCCTCGAGCGGTGGTGGCTCCAGGGTTCGAGCGTTTTTTTTTCTTTCTTTTTTTTAAAAACTTTGATCGATCGGAATATTGGGGTTGACTTTGTAAAAGGGGAGATAAAGGGGGTGGGAGGGAGTTATATTATATTTTATAATTTAATAATATTTTAATTCATCATTTAATTGTTTAACACCACAAACTCCAATCGAATCCCAACGAATGTCGCCTTAGCTAATTACCCCCATTCCGAATACAATGGGATATGTTTCGTAACCCAATTCGACCGTTACGATCAGTTTCCGTTGAATTTAAAATATAAATCTCTATATATTCAATTTAAACGTACATTTCAAATTACCGGGGCCACATACTAACTCTAAAAATTCGCGAAAAATATTTTCTAGCTTCAATTGATGATACGGTTCTAACAAAACTAATTTCATCAAATTCGAGACCATTTGAAAAATGGCCATTTTCTGGTCGAACGAAATTGACTAAAACTGTTAAAACACGTTTAACTTCACCACACTCACATATTGGTTCATAAAATTATGAATTTTGGAAGCTAGCAATAATTTGACATGCCGGATCCAACAAAAGTGGTTTCGTCGAAAACGAAGGTCGTTTGCAAAATTTCTATTCTTAAGGGCCTTTTTATATATTAAAATACATATAAATTCAATAGCGACTTTTCTGAATTTTAAACTGGATATATCTTTCAACTTCTAAAGTGAAATCTCAGTTTCTTACATCCGTTAGAAAGATATGATTAAACAGATTCGAATATTTCTTGTTTCGTTCAATTCCGACTTAAAACGAATTCTGTATATTCATTTGAAATTTGAAATCGAATTTTCAAACTACCATGCCATTTTAGGCTCGTTATATAATTAAAATAAAATTATTCGTTTTAACTTCATCGAAAATAAATTTTCCATTGTTATTATTTAAAATAATTCATTTTAAATATTCAAAATCCGTTAAAATTACCAAAATAAAAATTTTAAATTGGCTCCGAATTTCTGGGTTGTTACGTTCTCCCCCACTTAAAATCTTTTCATCCTCGAAAAGGAACGAAGCTGAAAGTTGTTTAACTAACCAACTCAATTTTCATTATTTTCTTTACGGCTTAAGTTCTTTAACTTTTCAGTTTCTAAGAACTTTTAAAAAATTTGGCTAACACCCTAAATTTTCGAAAAATTTCGTCATAACCTCCATTGTACCGGGAGCATCGGGATATTTCAAATACCCTCCCACGGCCCTTACCAATCCAAAAGAAAAAGAAAAAGCCAATCGGCTCATAAAATCATCAAAACCCCAAGAAATACAATAAACATGTACCTATTTGTCGGGCAAACAATTTTATTTCTCTGCTCTAGCCTCCTTGCTATGACATGTTCAATGGATATACATGTACATATATGCAAACGCAACCAATTTTCAGTTTAGTTCTAAATTTTGTTCCATTAGGCTAAATGGTTCAAAATTTTAATAAATGAAACCAATAATCAAACAACACAATCAGCAATCAATTAGTGGATTATCGTTTCAAATTCATAATTTTGATATATATACAGAAAATCATGTTTTTGATGCCAAATCACAACAATACGTATCTAGTTTTGGTTCTCACACCAGTCTAATGGAAATATGTAGATATCACACTTTCGAATCTCAAATATAAATTCTGATGATGTACGTACTATAACGATCATCAGAACCATCCCTTGGCGACTAGAATGTGATTCTATATCTATCCAGTTTATTAAAACTTTGAATATATGTTCATGACGCGTATATGCAAAATCTTTATATATTGGATTGTCCAAATTCAATACAAATAAAATATTCAAATACGTATACTTGAATTTAATTTTCAAAACAAAATTTGTTTTCAATTTTATTTTTAAAAAATATACTCTTCACACTCGTTCTAGGATACTGCTGATCCTATCTCTAACGAGTCATTCTCATTGTATATTACTAATCCAATCTCTGATGAATTCTTTCGTTCGGTTCTAATGTGTCTTGTTCTCGAGCTCTGTAAACCAAAGCTCTGATACCACTATGGCAACAAGGAATTTCGCTCAATTCGAATCGATCGCTAAACCAACCAAGACTGTTTGAAACCCCTGATTGCTTTGAGAACAAGCCACACCGAAACGCAAACAGAAGAACATTTCATTGCTTATTACAACAATTCCATCAGAATACAAGAATATACAGAGTATGAATAAATATTATACAACAGAGAACATCAGAGATTTAAATACATTACTGCAGCGGAAAAATAATACAAAACATAACTGAAAGAAATACACGAATACAGAGCTTTCCGAATATCACTTCAGCTATAAACCAAGGTCTTGTAAGAATAAATCTGCAAAACCAAAACTATTAGCTGCCCGTGCGAAAAATAAGGGCACCCAGAGTTTAGGTTAAAACAATAAACTCCAGGTCAGTCATGTGACTGGTGTGAGAACTAAACAGATGTTAATTTGATTTTTAAGTTCGATAAATCAAGGGACCACGCCGTATAACTCGGAATGGGTTTTACCCCAAGAATACCAGGTGCATAAACAAACAACGCAATGCTAAATTAAGAACAATGAAGCTGTTATAAGGCCCAGGTCCCATCACATATTGCAACGCAAGCCGGAGGATAGGGTTTTACCTTATAATAGCCAAATAATGCTTGATACGCGAAATTTAATCCTTTATTATTACTATAAGTGAAGAAAACAACTTCAAATATAAATGTGTCAATCATAGACGGCATGGGTACCATATATCATGTCGCCATACTAGGCTCTATAATCAAAATTGCATATGTCGTATTGGAAATTGGATTCCATCATGAGTCGAGGCAAGGGGCAAGCTCCTCTCCGTTCGAGACACTCTAGCAAGTGTCTCAAGACCACACACAGCGATCCTTGGAACCTCCAAGGCCGGTCCTCTCTTACTTTTGAGGATTAGTTATTCCTGAACACACATTTCCCAGTCCTATATGACCTATATCCGAGGCGCCTCGCATCCAACAACCACATAGGTAAAAAGTATATAAATGTCAGGGCTGGTAGGTCACTGACATCACCCATAGCTAGAAAGAAACGTTGTGCACTCCTTATGTCCTTATCACGTTTTTGACTCATACCGAGGTGCGAGGCTCGCGAATTAACGCTATACACAAAGCAGTGCCACTTAGGCCGTGCTTTGATCATTAACTACAAGACTTTGCTTTTCAACAGAAGCCTTGATCATTTTCCACTGAGGCTTGCCACACAGGCAATTCATGCCATGCGACTAATGTCCACCGATATATAACCTCTGCGCTCGTACGTCTCAGAGAAGGGCGTTAAGCAAGAGAATAAATTCTCCGCTGCCAAACAGATATATATTTAATAGAGATCATTCACACAGAATAAAATCCAATGTCAGACACACAGTCCATTTACAAGTTCGTTCTGGGTCTGAACGAAACCGGAGGAACCTTATTCCTCGCATATCCATCGATCTCCAAGTACGTCCGGATGATCACCAACTTATTCCCTCATCTTGGGTGTATAGCCCAATCAAGATTGTCAGGAATCATCCAAACAACAAGAAGACCCCCGGTCTTCAACCACCGTCTTCACCTTTGACATATCGTCGAATCGGTTATTCAGAATGTGTATAAACCCGGCCTTTCCGAATAACCCACGTATATAATAAACAAATGTTACACAAACACAACATACGCCTCATTCCAATTCAGAATAATCTTTTATTCAAATATTCACTTCATTAGGGAATAGGTTCCCATTAATTTTATCAAAGATAAATTCTTTTAAATTTATTCTTTAATCTTCCTTTGGATATCATTTCAAACCATGTTAAGGTTTTCCAGACTAGTCGGGATTAGCGAACCACACCGAAGTAATTATTTATTTTATTTCCCAATCCCAACCTATTCATCCCATGGAGCAAAACTGGTGATACTCCATATCTAACACCACGGTGTTATCGGTAAATATTAATTACCATTTCACGCTCAAATCTAATTAAAGATTTAACTATCGCTTTCGAGCAAAACTGGTGATACTCCATTCTCGATCATTTCAACCTAATTAAAGATTCATTAAAAATCTAATTCAGTTTTAATCTCGAAAATCATTTCTTAATGATTATTCCAAGCAAAGAAATTAATCTTATCTTTAACTGGGTTAAAGAACCAATGTCCTTTAAAACACGGTTCACGATAAACCCAAAATCACATTCCTTTGTTAATCGGGTTAAAGAACAAGTATTATTTAAAACACCGTTCATGATAAACCAAAAATCAATTTCAATTTAATTCTAATTAAATATTAATTAATTGGTATACTTCATTAAATCTAAATAAAAAGATTTAATCTTTTCTCAACCGGGTTCAAGAACAGTGCTAGTGAAGACACCGTTCACGACAAACCCACAATCCCATTTGATGTTAAATACAAGGCTCTGAATTGAAAATATATCGGCTTATATTCAATATCAAATTCTGAAATCAACCAATATCGTATTGGAATAACGATATACATATATCTTTCAAATTCCCTTAACCATATCTGTATAATCACGAAATCCAACATCGAAATATTCCGAAGATAATTTCGATTCAAATCCAGTCCAATTCGTATATTGGAAATTCTGGTTATATTTAAAACCACTTCAATTCCAATTTATTTAATTAAAAAGATTGAATTATAATTCTAGTTCATAACTAGTTCATTTTGATATAAGTATATTTTTATCTTTTCAAATATGGGATTTTTCATCCCAGTTCTTTCTAAATCATTTCTTATGATTTTACACAAATTATTGAAATTTTCACTAATTTTATCAAGGCCCGTACAGTCGATTTCCATATACGGTCATCGAACTACACTTACAACGACCTTTTCCATATTTGATTTGGACATAATTCCAAATCCAACCGTTAGATTTCAAATATCTCATATTCGTTGGAAAGCTCTTTTCGATACGAACCCAACGGTCCCAGTTTTAGGAGAATCCGATGGTCGGATCTCCCGTAACGTCAATTCAAAGTCAATGGTCGAAATTTGCGAACGGTCGTGGCGTGGCACGTTCTATTCAGGCCATTAATATAT
>JASFAX010005279.1:0-36669 GCA_030737875.1 Allium sativum | reverse complement strand
ACTAATTCACTTAGTTTGACGCAACTAATTCACTTTGATTTACAAATTAGTTTAACTTAACTAATTCACTTCGATTAACCGCTTAGTTTATCTTAACTAATTTACTTTGGTTAACTTAACCAATTACTTTGTTTAACTCGACTAACTTGCTTTGGTTAACCTAACCAATTACTTTGTTTAATCCTTTTATCACACTCTGGTTATAATTCCTACTTCTACAATATCTCCTTAAAATCCATATCGTGTTATACTTGTGTGCGAAGCACGTGTTTAAATCTATCCTTGAATAATTCTATTTATTTCCCGAACAAGTGTTCCTTTATTTATTCCCTAAATAAATATTCCTTTATTCCATTTATTTATAATCTAAATAAATGTTCCTTTATTTATTTCATTTATTTTCAAATTAAATAAATGTTTTCCTTTTATAAAATCCTATCGATTTTATAAATAAGATTCATTTTCAATATAAACATTGAAAATCCCCTTATCAACATTTCGGTATGTTAGGGTATTCAATCATATCAAATCACGATGTTCAATATCATCCAAGCACATATAATCGCCCACAGGTTTTATATCACATCATATAACAATATATGGAAAACAATAAAATAACTGTTGAGGAATCCAGTCGGATTCCTCCAACCTGTTTCCCTGCATCACAGATGTTAGACAATATTGATAACATCACTTTCAGTTCCATATGATATATTCTGTTAAACAGAATCAATATAGAAATTTAACTAACTGACTAGCAGTTCAATCAACCAATCAACACACAGTCAAACAGACAATTTTAACAGTTCTAACAATGCAACATGAAATTATAAACTGTTCAGAGTTAGCGAGATTTACTCACATTTGCGCGTTAACCGATAAATATCGGTTTGCGTTCATTGATCCAGTCGAACAATTTATTTCGCCATAAATTGTAACGAGCTCCGATGGACTTGCGGTCAGTCCCATTGTGTAGTGTCCGTCCATACGATCCTGTCGGGTCCGGGTTTGCTTAATTCTGATAACGTTTGTACACAGTATAGAAATTAAAAGCCTGTATATGTTGTTTGAATTAAAATTAAACTACATATATATTTATTTCTAATATGGGCCTTTACCTTTAACGGGCCCAACAACCAACTAGAAACATTAATCTGCCTCACTCCCCAGGGCCGAGCTTCCATCTTCCATTTCTCATCTTCCCCTAACATCCCCGTTTGTACTTCTACAATCCAAAATCTTACAAACAAATCAGACTTTAGGGTCAGCCCCTAACCAACCTACATCATCCCGGTTCAAGAAAATTCCCTTAATCACTCTGTTTAACAGTATACTCCCTCTTCTCCTCCCCACTATCCATGCAAGTGTAGCTCCCATCGCCAATACCACCCATTCTCTTTTACAAACCCATGTTCTAGACCTTTAACCCATACCAGAGACACGACAGCTCCAAGCATTTCAACAGTTCATTTCCACCATTTACTTCACAACCATACTCATGAATCCAGCCATTTACTGTAAAGGCCTCCTTCCACTTTCGAAAATACAAAAAAACGTTTCCAGTAGAACTTTGAAACCCATTTTCACAGTGCCACTTTCTTCGATCCCTTCACATCTCGCTCTTCTACCTAAACGCACAACACCCAGCTCGAGCTTCACCACTGCCACGCGGATTCCAGTATTTCCCACGCCTCCAGAAATGGATCGAGACAACCCACTTGAAGCTCTCTCCACCAGGATTTCACAGATCTTCATCTCTGAATTTATAGGATTTTTATGTGAGTTGATTAGGATTTTCCAAAGTCTCGTTCGCTGAAAGATGAAAAAGAAAGAAAAGAAAAAGGTAGCGGCGGATTCTGAACTCAGAATTAGGTTTAGAAACTTAAGTTTATTATATACGGTTTCTTCTTTGAATTTGTGAGGATAGTTGAAGGCCACGTAGTAGCTTCCTATATTTGCAGATCTTTTGGTAGGTATGGTATATGGATGGGATCGGTTTGGTAGGTAGGAGGACTTTATTTGTTGCAAACGTATGTATTTCAATTTACAACAACATGATCCATTTAATACCGACAAAACAACCATATTTCAGGTATCTCCAACTTATACCGTATTCGCTTAGAATTATAGACAGTGGTATCGAAACCATATAATTAAAAGCAATGGACATGTTAAAGGGGAGTAGTGAACATATCGAGATCTTAACTGTTGAGTTACAAAGTTTAGCGTCCTCCATTATATAAAATTCCGTTCATTTACGGACCCCTATTGACAGAGATAAAAATACCATTGTGACGGGCAATAGCCCACGATCCCAGAAATATGATAATATCGGTAGATTTACTCATATTTTGAAATCTCAAAATGTTGATTACAGGGTGCAAAGTACTCCAAATAAAAAGTTGCTTATTTAATTAATTAAAAAATTACAGAAAAATTCTAAAAATTAAATTATCACTACGTCTCAAAAGAACCTTGTCTAAATTCAAACCCGATCTCTAGTTATTTCGAAATAACCGTTATGGCCGATAAACGATTCTATAGCGACTATTCTGAAATTTGATTTGGACGTACATCAAAATCTACACGACGAAATCCCGATTTTTCTCTTCCACTAGAAAGATATACTCCACCAGCTCCACACGTTTCTTGTTTCACAAAAATCCGGCTTAAAACGAATCCTGTACATCCAGTTGAAGTGAAATCGCCAAATTGCGAACTGCTGCGACGTTTCAGGTTCGTTTTAATTATAATTATAAATTATAAGTTCGAACGTTGTACTTTAAGTTATCGATATCACCAAATCGATATATAAATAATTAAATAAATTAATTATTCGACAGCTAACAAAACGCGCCATTACAGACTTCCCCCTTTAAAATAATTTCGTCCTCGAAATTGCTAAGCTAGGATAATGCTACCAACTTTACTAACTAGATTCAAATATCTTTTAGTTTACTTCTCAACTCCAGTTTCAACTGAACCATTTAATTTTCAATTAAATTATTAATTCATTCTGGCCAACTGAATTTCCATAAATCATGAGAATGTTCTGACGCCTGGAATTTTCGAAAATTTTTGCCGTAACCTCCTTTGTATTGGTCAATATGACAAACCACCCCTCGCCTCTCTAGGCCTTCTCTAACTCAAAAGAAAATCGAACAGCCAAGCGGCTTGCCAATTTGGCTCATAAAATCCAAACTCATATATAATATAAACTTGTACCTTTTTGTCGGGCATATCAACTCTATCCCTTGCATCTGCTACCACTTCAACATATACCAATGTTATCCATTCCAATTGATCTCCAATCAGTTCATGTCCTCAAATCCAAATCGAATTTCATTCGAACTCTAATATCAAATTCCAAATTATTGACTTATCAATTTGGTTCCATTCTAGATTATCTCTAATCCAATTCAATTTTATTTAACTCGGTTCAAGTTAAATTTCAATTTATTTTTTACCATCTCATTTTATTTAACTTCATTAGTTAAATTTTAATTTCAGAACATATATTCCTGGGTTTCTTTCAAATCAATTTGAAATCATAATGCCAATTCAAAACCTTTGAATTTCTAAACAACTTGTTTTCTCAAAACAATTTAAAAACAAAACCTTTGGTAGTAATCCGTCACTTAGAACTCGAAAATGAACACTGATGATGTCTAGATTCATCATCAGAATCTTTTTTCCAGCTATCGAAGTGAGTTCAATACTATATCATTTTCAATTCGAAAAACATTTTCAAAATCTCCCAGGAACTTAAAATTCCCTTATTTTAATTCCAAATCTGATTTAAATTCATATTTAATTCAAACTATTTCATATATTACATTCATATGAATTCTGATTGGTCATTTATAACCATATCACCCTTTTATAATCTTATTCGATTATAATAACAATCAACACAACCAATATACTATAATAATTTCAAGATATATATTTCTTCTATAAACAAATATATTTTGGGAAAAATTATTTCATTTACCCACTTTCAAAACATACCATGACGGTTCATCGTATTCGAGTGTTTAGTAACCCTTATCGATACAGTGGATCAACTGATCGACAAGAATTCATAAGCCACTCAACCAATGAGTCTACACAATATAAAACCATTTTATATTGAATAACAATTACGCGCTCATATATATACACTCAAACTCAATCTAGGATATTACTAATCCCATCTCTATCGAGTTATGCCACAGAGCCAAGGTAATCACTTAACTTAAGCTCTGATACCAACTGTAACGGCTGGAAATTTCCGACTCCTCGAGAGTCGGAAATTCCGAGACGTTAGTGAAAGAATTTAGAAGGTGAGAAAGAAAAGATAGAACTAATAGAATAGAAGAAGAAGAAGAACATCAGAATCATCAGAGTAACACGAATCTCACAGCGGAACGAATAACATATAATATAACATAACTTTGAAGTAAACAGTTATATATATACAATAGCACTTATCAGAGTACAACACTTACAACACAGCGGAAATAACTATAGCTATAAAATCTTGTAGCCTCCTGCTCCAAGCTCTCCAAGCATATCTGTGAATCCCGACTACTTGACTGCCCGTACAAATTTAGGCACCCAAGAGTTTAGGGAAAACAACAAAGTAAACTCCGGGTCAGTCATGGGACTGGTATGAGTAAAATAGTTTAAAACATGTATAGGATATCTCATAAGACCACGCCGTGAATACGGAACGGGTTTTTCCCTTATGAATATCTGAACAACTTTGACAAGCAATATCATGGTGATATTATAATAATGTCTAAGTACAAATAGGTATCAATCTAGCAGAAACGCTTGCATCTCACGTTCTACATACATAGTATAAAATCATAAACCGCAGGGCGCTTATTGAAGATTGGATTCCAACAGACAAGGTATGGGAGCACCTTCTGAATAGTGTACTCTAGAGGTGATACACTCAGGTTCAACAAGAACGTCTTGCAACCCGGCCACACATGACCGCTCACTCATTTAGCTTGAGTGTCGCGAATATATTGCCACCACGGTTATAGGCCATCAAACCGTCATCCGAAGATACAGAATCAAAAAGAAGTATAAATATGAATATTCCCTAGATCGGTGACAATACACCCTGCTTGGGGATGACCCAACTAGCCATGCTGCCTAGCCCAACTTTTGTTACTTCCTGGTGTGAGGCTAGAAGCTACATCTATCTTCAGAACATCTGATCACCATTCACTTTGAATGCCACATCGTCATACCCGCCAAATCACAAATTGACTTATCCAAAAATAACACGGGTATATAGCTAAGAGAAACGAATTCCTCCGCCACCAAACGTGAATACGTTTGAACAGATCAACTTACGCGATCCATTGGATATACTCTGTCAGACCTTCTTCCATATACGTTGTCCTGGGACTGGACAAACCGAAGGCTCTATTCAGTATATCCATCTTAGTCACTGTTATCTAAGACTTATACAACAGCCCTTGCACTTTACTCCGTCTTCAATTTATCTTTGGCAGATATTGCTCGCAACGCTTATGCCAATATAGAGTGGTTCTTTGGATAATAATCCAACCGGTCTCTCCATATTAACAACGTTAAAATGGTAAAAACTTTGATAGTCTGTGATTCAACTATCAAATGAAAACATGTCGGTGTACAAACAACGATCTTATTTCCAAATGGAAATTCGATCGATCAATCATCATATGTTCATATTTCCTTATTTCATATATTTAGAAAATATATGATATTAATCATTAGAAAACATTCCCATAGCTTATTTTCACATCACTATTATTTCGCAACTATCAGTCCCTAACTGTAACTAGTATGAGAACAATTCTCTAAGTATCAATCCGGAAGGTCGAAACCAACATCAGATCGTCACTTAGAAAATCGTTCAACTTACCCTCTCCAGTCAGTTTCTGAATTTGCTTAACTCTATTTCTTAAATTCTTATCATGAAAACATTTCATTTTCTATGTTTAGAAAACATATCTGACTATATTTGGAAAACGTTTCCAAAACTCATTTACGGATTTCCAATGAACGTTGTATAAAACATCGTTACGCTTAATCCATTAATCGCTTATTACTTAACTATATTTCAAATCAACCTTTTCTATCGAACCACAACTATTCCTTTGTCAATTCTGAAGTCAATCAAGTTGGGGTATAATTACCTCTCAGACCTTAATTGAACAACGTCCTTTACTGTGAAATAGATGAAGCTCATCACTCACTTTTTACAATCATCTGTTTACGCAAATTCTCGGATTCAGGTTACGAATCTACTTCTTATATGAAAACGTTTGATTACAACTATAACGTTATAATTCCTACTTCTGCAATATCTAACCTTAATTATAACTTTATCTCCTAACTCGAATAATTTAACAGACACCTAATTTCTAAATCAATAACTAAATCTTGATTTAAACCCTGGAAAGTAAATAGTACTTTCCCGAATTTGCTATAATTGAATTCGACGTATAACTCTCTTTCGAGTAATCTCTATTTGATTAACTCTTCTTCGAATAACCTATATTCGATTATCTCTCTTCGAATAACTCATATTCGAAATCTCTCTCTTTCGAATAAACAATATTCGATCTCTTTCTTTCGAATATGCTATATTCGAAAATCTCCTTTCGATTTACAAATCGATAACTCCTTTCGATCAAACTAAAATCGATAACCCCTTTAACTCTATTCGAATAACTAATATTCGACTAACTCCTTTGGATCAACTCATTTGATTAACTCCTTCGAATAACTAATTCGAATAACTTACCTTTGAATAACCAATATTCGATTTACTCTAACTCGATTAACTTAACTCAAATTGATTAACTCCTTTCGAATAACTAAATTTGATTTAACTCTAATTGAATAACTAATATTCAATTAACTCTTACGTGTTTAACTCTATTTGAATAAGTAATTCGAATCACTCTAATGTGTTTAACTCTATTCAAATATCAAATTCGAATAACTCATTTCGAATAACTAAATTCGATTAACTCTTTTAACTTTACTCGAATAACTGTATTCGATTAACACCTTCTTTCGAATAACTATATTCGATTAACTCTTCGACTAACTCCTTTGGATTAACTAACTTCGAATAACTCCTTTGGATTAACTAACTTCGAATAACTCCTTTGGATTAACTAACTTCGAATAACTCCTTGGATTAACTAACTTCGAATAACTCCTTGGATTAACCAACTCCGAATAACCAATATTCGATAACTACTCTTCGAATAAATAATATTCGGTAACTCTTCTCAAATGAATAACATTTGATTTCTCCACTCGAATAAACTATATTCGATTACTCTTCCCTCGAATATACTATATTCGATAACTCTACTTCGAATAAGTGATATTCGGCAACTCTACTCGATTAACTCCACTTGGATAACTCTAACTGGTCAACTCTAACTGGTCAACTCTAACCGAGTAACTCTAACTGATCAACTCTAACTGGTCAACTTTAACTGGTCAACTTTAACTGGTCAACTCTAACTGTTTATCTTTAACTGGTAAACTTTAACTGGTTAACTCAAATGGTTTAACCTAACTTGATTTACTTGTATCGATTAACTGAACTAATCCACTTAGTTTAACTTAGTTAATTCACTTTGATTAACTCTAACCGATTTACTTAGTTTAACTCAGCTAATTCACTTTGATTAACCCAACTAATTTACTTCGATTAACCAATTAGTTTAACTTGACTAATTCACTTAATTTGACGCAACTAATTCACTTTGATTTACAAATTAGTTTAACTTAACTAATTCACTTCGATTAACCGCTTAGTTTATCTTAACTAATTTACTTTGGTTAACTTAACCAATTACTTTGTTTAACTCGACTAACTTGCTTTGGTTAACCTAACCAATTACTTTGTTTAATCCTTTTATCACACTCTGGTTATAATTCCTACTTCTACAATATCTCCTTAAAATCCATATCGTGTTATACTTGTGTGCGAAGCACGTGTTTAAATCTATCCTTGAATAATTCTATTTATTTCACGAACAAGTGTTCCTTTATTTATTCCCTAAATAAATATTCCTTTATTCCATTTATTTATAATCTAAATAAATGTTCCTTTATTTATTTCATTTATTTTCAAATTAAATAAATGTTTTCCTTTTATAAAATCCTATCGATTTTATAAATAAGATTCATTTTCAATATAAACATTGAAAATCCCCTTATCAACATTTCGGTATGTTAGGGTATTCAATCATATCAAATCACGATGTTCAATATCATCCAAGCACATATAATCGCCCACAGGTTTTATATCACATCATATAACAATATATGGAAAACAATAAAATAACTGTTGAGGAATCCAGTCGGATTCCTCCAACCTGTTTCCCTGCATCACAGATGTTAGACAATATTGATAACATCACTTTCAGTTCCATATGATATATTCTGTTAAACAGAATCAATATAGAAATTTAACTAACTGACTAGCAGTTCAATCAACCAATCAACACACAGTCAAACAGACAATTTTAACAGTTCTAACAATGCAACATGAAATTATAAACTGTTCAGAGTTAGCGAGATTTACTCACATTTGCGCGTTAACCGATAAATATCGGTTTGCGTTCATTGATCCAGTCGAACAATTTATTTCGCCATAAATTGTAACGAGCTCCGATGGACTTGCGGTCAGTCCCATTGTGTAGTGTCCATCCATACGATCCTGTCGGGTCCGGGTTTGCTTAATTCTGATAACGTTTGTACACAGTATAGAAATTAAAAGCCTGTATATGTTGTTTGAATTAAAATTAAACTACATATATATTTATTTCTAATATGGGCCTTTACCTTTAACGGGCCCAACAACCAACTAGAAACATTAATCTGCCTCACTCCCCAGGGCCGAGCTTCCATCTTCCATTTCTCATCTTCCCCTAACATCCCCGTTTGTACTTCTACAATCCAAAATCTTACAAACAAATCAGACTTTAGGGTCAGCCCCTAACCAACCTACATCATCCCGGTTCAAGAAAATTCCCTTAATCACTCTGTTTAACAGTATACTCCCTCTTCTCCTCCCCACTATCCATGCAAGTGTAGCTCCCATCGCCAATACCACCCATTCTCTTTTACAAACCCATGTTCCAGACCTTTAACCCATACCAGAGACACGACAGCTCCAAGCATTTCAACAGTTCATTTCCACCATTTACTTCACAACCATACTCATGAATCCAGCCATTTACTGTAAAGGCCTCCTTCCACTTTCGAAAATACAAAAAAACGTTTCCAGTAGAACTTCGAAACCCATTTTCACAGTGCCACTTTCTTCGATCCCTTCACATCTCGCTCTTCTACCTAAACGCACAACACCCAGCTCGAGCTTCACCACTGCCTCGCAGATTCCAGTATTTCCCACGCCTCCAGAAATGGATCGAGACAACCCACTTGAAGCTCTCTCCACCAGGATTTCACAGATCTTCATCTCCGAATTTATAGGATTTTTATGTGAGTTGATTAGGATTTTCCAAAGTCTCGTTCGCTGGAAGATGAAAAAGAAAGAAAAGAAAAAGGTAGCGGCGGATTCTGAACTCAGAATTAGGTTTAGAAACTTAAGTTTATTATATACGGTTTCTTCTTTGAATTTGTGAGGATAGTTGAAGGCCACGTAGTAGCTTCCTATATTTGCAGATCTTTTGGTAGGTATGGTATATGGATGGGATCGGTTTGGTAGGTAGGAGGACTTTATTTGTTGCAAACGTTTGTATTTCAATTTACAACAACATGATCCATTTAATACCGACAAAACAACCATATTTCAGGTATCTCCAACTTACACCGTATTCGCTTAGAATTATAGACAGTGGTATCGAAACCATATAATTAAAAGCAATGGACATGTTAAAGGGGAGTAGTGAACATATCGAGATCTTAACTGTTGAGTTACAAAGTTTAGCGTCCTCCATTATATAAAATTCCGTTCATTTACGGACCCCTATTGACAGAGATAAAAATACCATTGTGACGGGCAATAGCCCACGATCCCAGAAATATGATAATATCGGTAGATTTACTCATATTTTGAAATCTCAAAATGTTGATTACAGGGTGCAAAGTACTCCAAATAAAAAGTTGCTTATTTAATTAATTTAAAAATTACAGAAAAATTCTAAAAATTAAATTATCACTACGTCTCAAAAGAATCTTGTCTAAATTCAAACCCGATCTCTAGTTATTTCGAAATAACCGTTATGGCCGATAAACGATTCTATAGCGACTATTCTGAAATTTGATTTGGACGTACATCAAAATCTACACGACGAAATCCCGATTTTTCTCTTCCACTAGAAAGATATACTCCACCAGCTCCACACGTTTCTTGTTTCACAAAAATCCGGCTTAAAACGAATCCTGTACATCTAGTTGAAGTTCAAATCGCCAAATTGCGAACTGCCGCGACGTTTCAGGTTCGTTTTAATTATAATTATAAATTATAAGTTCGAACGTTGTACTTTAAGTTAGCGATATCACCAAATCGATATATAAATAATTAAATAAATTAATTATTCGACAGCTAACAAAACGCGCCATTACAATACACCAATCTAACAAATGTACTTGTAAATATATAGAGTAGTTTAACAGAATATTAATAGTAGAAAACATATCATATGAAGCTTGTTCATACAAGAATGTACTTTATTTACATTTAAGAATAAAAAACCTACACATATGAAGCGGAAAGCCTATCTTAGCAATAATGTAATAAATGTACTTTTTGGCATTTGAGAACTAAAAGCTTGTTCATATAAGCATGCACTTGTTATGAAGAAAGTGTATCATTTTATCACTCGACATGTAAACAAATGTATTAGCAAAAAGTCATGAATTCAATTTCTGCTCCAGTCTAATAAATGTACTTCAAAATATACTTTCCACTTTTAACATATCCCAGGAACCACCAAAAAAAGCAGGAAAGCCCCCTAAAAAGACTTGCTACAAGATGAGGTATTATTTACTTTGGAATTGCATGTTTATATGAAGTGGTAAGAATGTTTTTTCTGTGTTTACTGAGTTTATAAGACAATACATTTGAGCGCTTCCTTTTTTGTTGGTCGAAATTCCACTTCTCTTAAGTTGTTTCTTACTTCATTCTTTGATTAAATATGACCATAAAAACCTGCTTGTTTAATAACTGTGCAATTTTGGGTTCATGCTGATATTAATATTAGGTTTCTATATGATAATGGTACTGGAAATTTTGCAGTGTATCAAAGCATTATGTGTGGTTGCTTTTATGGTATACGATGTAGATTTTGGTATAATTTTTTTTCAAATAATAGTTTTCAAGTTGAGAAATGCTGAGCGGTTATCGTTTATTGCAGCTTCTACTACACAAACAGCTGCCATTGTGATCGATGCTTGCACATATAAATTGATAATGAAAATTTATTTAACCTTGTTTACTAATTTTCATAGAGTGAGAATTGAGACTTGGTTGTATATTATTTGGTTAACTGTAGTTGAATTCTAATTATCAGCCACCAACCATTTTAACACATTATTACAAATGACAATTTATTTATTAAATATGCATTAAAAATTAGTTAATCAATGAAGATAACTAATCCTAAAGAAAAATGTCAATGTGATAATTAGCATCACATATAGTTTCAAAATATTATCAATATACAACAGTGATAATTCTGAAATGTTTTGATACTTTATGCGGTATTCATCGTCACGTTAACATTTTGCTGTAGCATTTGTCGAGATAATGATTTTAAAATATCATTAACAAACAATAAATATAACCACTTTCAGTACATTCTATAGTATGGACAAAGTTAAGTTATAGGCCATTTAATATGAAATTAACAGGAATTACTTTCAGCAGGAACATTAAAATTAAGTACTATTCTTAGCTCAATTTTTTTCCTTTAGAAAAATCCATTCACATGCAAAAGTTGTCTTATTCTTTCATATAATAATAAAAAGTAACACTCAAAATAACAGACTAAGCAAATTTCAAAACAAAAATGCAACATACATAAAAATAATATGGCTTTTTGTGTGTGTTTATATATATGAATTTAAAGTACATAAATACATGCATTAAAACTCACTATTGTCATGAAAGCCTAGTAGACCTCAAACAGGAAATACATGCATTTAAACCGAGTACACAAGATCGGATATGAACCAAACAGCAACAAAAAAATCATTCACTTTAAATAGAGCAGTCACACAAATACAAAAACATATAAAGTATAGAGATCAAAATTGCAACCTTTTTCAACTAAAGGAAAACAAAAGTGTAAAGGCGTCGTTTTTAGATATTATTGATCAAATTTAGTTAACCTGTCACATATTATCAATATCTAAAAAGGAAAATTTGATTTTCACCTCTAGGAGCTATGCAGCCAACCCTGGAGATCATTATCGCTTCCACTGGCGAGCCTGTAATGAGGATGAGAACAAGGGAAAACGGAGACAAGCTTGCAATAGGGATCTCAACAGGAATGAGTCTGCAAAGGAGTTGGCTGTAGCGGGGCCAATTGACTGCTCCAATGTGAAGAAATTTTGGAATTAGGGCTGTTGGACGAGAAATTTTACTTTCAAAGGAGGAATATCTTGTAGTTAAATTTGGACCGAAAATTGAATTTAGGGGAAGTTTTCGGCTAATCGGAATTTCTAGAAACGGAGGGAAATTGTAATGACCCAAGGATTTTCGGCTCTGAAAATCGACATAAATACCTTTACCGTAACTCATGATGACTTTCCAAACACCGAAACCACTGGAACGTTTATAGAAAGAATTTAGAGGGTGAGATAAGAAAGAAAGAAATATTAGAATAGAAGAAGAAGAAGAAGAACCAACACAACACAGAATCAGAGTCTCACATCGCAGCGGAACAAAATATAATACAGAAATAAATCTTTACTGAGAGCTTTTAAAATACTTAAAATATCAGAGTACATCAACATCTCTGGACAGTTATAAAAATCTGTCCCATATACAACACACAGCGGAATAGTAGCTATATAATATCATACGTCTGGACTCTCCCAGCTCGTCTCTTCACAGTATTCGATAATCTGAACCTGCACACCCCCGGGCTAACCCGAGCATTTACAAAACATCGGGTCAGTCTGGTGAACCAGAGTGAGAAAAACTCGCACAGTATTAAGGGTATCACACAACTTGATTTTAATGTATAAAATCTTTTCAAAAGAAAAGGATAATCGTAAGATTAAATCCACACATAAATACAGACGATTTTTACCTTACGATAACCCAAAACAGTTTTGAAACCAATATCTTTTCTGATATTATAATAATGTCTAAATACAAGTAAATAACAATCTAGTGGAACGCTTGCATCTCACGCTCCACATATATAGTATACAATCAAAACCGTGGGCGCTTACTGGAGATTGGATTCCGACCTTGACAAGGTATGGGACCACCTGCCGATAGTGTATCTCTAGAGGCGAATACACTGGGTTCAACAAGAATGTCTTGCAACTCGGCCCTCACATGACCGACCACTCATTTCGCTTGAGTGTATCGAATGTATATCACCAACGGTTGGGCTCAAACCACCGTTTCTCGAAAAGGGACAGCATCGAAATAGATTAAAGAAGCAAAAGGAATTTCTCTAGATAGGTGATTATACACCCTAATGGGAGCGACCCACATAGCCATGCTGCCTGCCCGATTTTTGGCATTTCCGGACTGTGAGGCTTGAGGTTTAAATTATCTTTTGGAACACTTGGTCGCCATTTACTTTGAATGCCACATTGTCAAATCCGCTAGATATCACTAACTGACGTCCACAAAAATACTCCAGTTGGGAGCTCACCAACTATGGTACGTTTGAAGAAATCAACGTATGCGATCCCTTTGGAAATACTCTGTCACACATCCGCCCATACAAGTCATCCAGGAACAGGATGACCCGACGGTACTCTTCTACTACATCCAATATAGGAATCACCCCGTGGATCCGTAGCGAGAAGTCCTTGCAACCCGTAGATTCCAGTCACGACAGAACCACAGTTTATCTCTGGGAGCTAACCAAAGATTATTAGTAGTTCTTCCGTTTAATGAAGATCCACTGTCTTCAATGCTTCATCTCGACTATCTTCTGATATCTTCACGTATTTGTTGGTCGGAATGGTTTTCGAATATAAATTCGATCCCGGTCTTTCCGTACCAACAATCATATTGGACAGATTTGATAGTCGGTGATTTAAAAATAATCAGTGTTTCAATCATGACAATTCAATGAGTTCGTTGGTTCAGTATTCAGCACCACTTGGCCTTTTAATTAAAACAAATGTAAATTCCATAACTCTTAAATATTTCGATATTATAATATAGCTTATCACTTCTTATTTAACATAGATTGTACTTTAAACAAATTCATCTTTTATATATCCAGTTTTCTATTTTCACTTTCAAAACATTTACCACATAATTATCTAATATTGGAAAATCAATCAAGTTATTTCTCGTAAAACAATCGTTGAGAAATATCCTTAATTTCAATATTTGAAAACAAAAACCCAATGCTTATTCTAGTAGAATAAAACTTCCCTTTTCATTTTCTTTCTAACTCAAACATATCATTATATTTTCACGCCACCCCTTTTTATTTTCCTTTCGGCCATTTCCACTTTGAATCTCTTATTCCAATCCCCCCTCCACCTTTACTTGACCGCATTATTAAGTAACGTTAATTTAGAAGTAACGATATAACGCCTCATCGCTTTTATAAACCTATTTAAAATCCATTTTGGTTTAGTCTAAACCCTTTCTGTTCACAATTCCCTTTTTACTTGATTCAAATATTGAATTAATCTAATTTAAGCTATCATGGCCGCTTAAATTCCTTTTATAACATTGTTATACAAATTCGGTTTTTTTTAATATAAAGCCATTCATGAACTTCTTTCACCTTTCAATTTGATTTCAACCTCGATTATTTATTCAGTTAAAAACTAATTTCCCAAATCTCTATTTATCAGGATAATAATTTACTTTAATCATTAACTACTGTAAAAGTAGTTAATTCCTTTATTTACTGAAATAAATAGTAAATCCCTTTTTAAAACTTCATTAAATCTAAACAAATATTCTTTAAACTATTTGATTAGATTAAGCCAAACAACTAATTTAATAATTAATTCCAGTTAAACATGGTCAATTTAGTTACCTCAAAACATGGTTATCCCATTAACCGATTCCAAATAGTTTTTCCTTTAAATTAATTAATAATATAATTAATTTAAATAAATTCCATTTAATTGTTCTAAACAAAAACAATTACCCAATTTTAATCATCTGGTTAATTTCTATTCCCTTGTATATCAATCTGGTTAACATCAGAATTTCCTTATAAAATAATAAATTATGAATTTAAATAATAAATAATAAATAATTATTTCCTTTAAAAAAACCTTTATTCAAAATAAAATATATTTCAAAATCTATTTCCAGTTATAAAATAAATTTCATAACTTCAGTTCTATCAATTTACCTGACGGTAGATCAATATAAACAAAACCATTTACTTTTAGGCCAGTTAGTGCCGATTACTCAACCAATATAGCCCATTGGTTAAAACACAACACAGGTTGATTTTCCAATCATTGATCAATACTCAAATCAATTACCCAAATATGACAGTTCATATGATAATATGAAAATAAATAAATAATTTTGAGGAATCCGGTTGGATCCCTCCAACCTGTTCTTCCCTGTATACAAATGGTTATCTCAAATCAGATCGTTCAGTTTCATTTAATAAATAACGACCATTAACATAAACCAATTCACAAGCAATTCAACCATTTTAAACACGTTTATTTTATAAACGTGACCAACAAGGTAAGTTACCTTTATTGGAACCAATCGTTAGAATAACAATTTGGTATTTTACTAAAGTTAAACAACGGTTCAATTTCATCAGTTAAGTCAGGAAATAAATGTATAATTAGCAAACAGTCAACCATCAGCAAACAGAGCACACGAAATAAAAACCCAATTTATATAAAATATAAATGGGTAAAATACCGAGTGAGTTTAACTCACCTTGATTTGGTTTGTTAATGAAATAGTTGATTCTAATTAAATTAAACTGGTGTTCAATTTAATTAAAATCCTTGTTGATTTTGCTTCCATCTGATTCTGTTCCACAGCGTAGTGCTCGTCGACGCGAGTCCAACGGAATTGGGTTTGTCCAATTCTGGTGTCATAAGATTTAGTTATCAATATTTTTGTATACATGATTTTAATTAAATAATTAACCTTAATAATATATCAATCAACTTAATTACATCTGTTAAGAATAACCAGGGCTGAACCCTGTATTTTTGTTCATTGCAGTGCTTCCTTGTCCAACCATAGCCTGTAATAATTTAACATTACGGTTAATTTATCATTTAAATAAAAAAATAATAATTTAATTATAACTTAGTTTAACTGTTTTACTTTGTAGCATAATTGACCGATCCAAAGGAAAGAACTATCCCACTGTATCCCTTTCCTACTCTCGTATTTTTGGTTTCAAAACTCACCGTCCTCGTTAAAATCCCAACAAGCTCACCTGCCATAATTCATAAGTTGGTTAATAAATTTAATTAAATCCTTAAACTCTAATTATTTCCTAATTATAATTATATATAACTGATTACGTTTAAAATGGAGTGGCCAACCCTTTCTTCCTGATCGATATACGTTGCTGTTCAACCTAGTAGCTCGCCTCCATTAGGGCGACACCGCACCACCTTAGGCCAACCGGAAACCGATCAGAAGCTGCTAGCCCTCTCGCCTCGACGTCCTTAATCCCCGCCAACCGTCATGAGCCCTAAAACTTCCCCGATTTCCTGCAGTTCACTGCCAACCATTGTGTCTTTCTGATAAGATTCCGAACCCCGGGAAGAACGAGATTCAATCATGGCCGTTGGATTGGTCCCTCTCATCAAGCTGAAGAGGATTATGGATGTGAATTTGGTGAAAGGAGGAGCAGATTAAATGAAAAACCGATGGAAAAGGTTTTGATTGGTGGCCGTCTGTTTGTGTAGGGTGGCGGCGCATTTCGTTTCACAGAGAATTAGGGTTGGTTGGTATTTATATAGTGGGACAAATATTATTATATTATTTTATGAAACTTACGGGTAAAGTAGTTGATTAAAATCACTACAAATGATTTCTGTTTACTGATAAAAAGGCTAATCTTAGTGTAAAAAGGTATTCCTAACCTAATGGGACGAGTTTCGTCGAAATCCGAGGTCGTATGAAAAAATTTCCTTTAAAAAACCAGAAATAGACACGTGTTTAATTTTTTCACGATCACCAGATAAATCAAATCAACTTGAAACCTTGCAATCCTATAATAATTCTTCAATACGAACCCAACGGCACCAGTTTCGTCGCATTCTGAGACTGTTTTCCTGGTAGGCTACTTTTACGCGCACCGCGATGCCATTTTAGACGCCAAATTACCCAGTCTCTAAAAATAACAAACTATATACCTATCTTGACTATAATCGACGATACGAACTCAACGGAATTGGTTTTGTGGCCTAATTCAATCGTCAGCTCAAGTTATACTCAAATATCTCTTTATTATATTAATTCCGCACCACAGAAAATGAACGGGCGTTTACGGCTACCATGGCCACATACAACATTGGTTTGCCACGCCATTTAACACCGTGCAATAATTTAACGTTACAGTCCCAATTAAACTGGTTTCGTCGAAAACAGAGACCGTTTGCAAAATGGCCATTTTAAAGGCCTATATTTTAATAATGATTTCCACAGCGATTATTTAAAAATTTGATTTGGCCATAATTAACAAATTATAACACGAAATCTGGATTTTTCTCTTTTATATGAAAATTATCGTCAATACGGTTCCAACGTTTCTCGTTTCACAGAATTCCGACTTATATCGGATTCTGTATATTCAGTTGAAGTTCAAAACTCCATATTGTGAACTGCATGCCATTTTCAAACTCGATTTATATTATATAGACATATATCGTTCGATCTTGTTTTAAATAACGATTTAAATATTAAAATCCATTAATATTCCCAATATAATATTTAAAATAATAAATTAAATTAAATATTTAACTGCCAAAAATACGGGACGTTACATTCTTCCCCCCTTAAAATAATTTCGTCCTCAAAATTGCTAAGGTAGGAAAGAACGTTACAAATCCATTAATTTCCAAATCTAATTTATTTTAAATTAAAACCAATTCAATATCGTAAATAAACATTTTCAAAAATATCGAAAATTTTCTAACACTTTAAATTTCCGGGAAAATTTGGCAGAGTCTCCCCTGCACGGAGTGACATCTGCGATATCGCAGGAACAAATAATATATATACATCGACCAACACGGTCGGAAAACAAAAATCAAATCCCAAAATTTTATATTTTCGCATAGGCGTACCTTTCGAGCGCTATTGAGCATATCTGCTCAATGTATATGTGATTTACTCAACCAATATCAATCTGCCTAGCCATCCGGCACCTGTACTTAACTCAGTTCACATATAAGTAATAACTATATGAAATTCTAAGATAATATTACACTAACCAACTGGTATAACTACACCAATTCCAAAATCAAACACACAACATCAATCCAATATCAAATACAGGGTTAAAACATAAATTCCAATTTATATGCAGTTCCATTCCTGTTTAATTATACTGGAAATTATTTTTTAGTTTATAATTCATTTGGTTCCATTAAATTGTCGATTATTCGATTCAAACCAACTATCATCCATCAACAACCAATTCACAATTCACAACAAATACACAACCAAATCAGCCAGATCAATTGAATTCACATTCAATATTAATGTTTTACCATGGTTTCTCATATTTGAACATTTAATCGATTAATTTCTGTTTGATTTTTATCTATTCATCAAATTTCCAATTTATTTAATTTAATTTCAATATCATTCTTTACTTTAATTCCACTTAACAAGGTTAAGTTTCAATTCAAATTTTCAATCCGATTTGAATTCCATTCAAATCGATCAAACACATCAAACACACTAACATATCCATAATTTGATAAAATTATTTCTTTTCTATATATAAAATATATTGGGTAAAATTATTTCATTTACCCTTTTTACAAAACAATACTCTATCGATTGCCAGTTCAACGCTTCTCAACAATTGAACCGATCAACAAACACAATACAAAACATTTGTATATAAAATTTACAAATATCCTCTCATATATATATATATATATATATATACACTCAATCTCGATCTAGGGTATTACTAACCCAATCTCTATTGAGTCACACCACAGAGCCAAGGTTATTACTAAACCAATAGCTCTGATACCACTGTAACGACCCAAGGATTTTCGGCTCTGAAAATCGACATAAATACCTTTACCGTAACTCATGCCGACTTTCCAAACACCGAAACCACTGGAAGGTTTATAGAAAGAATTTAGAGGGTGAGATAAGAAAGAATGAAATATTAGAATAGAAGAAGAAGAAGAAGAAGAACCAACACAACACAGAATCAGAGTCTCACATCGCAGCGGAACAAAATATAATACAGAAATAAATCTTTACTGAGAGCTTTTAAAATACTTACAATATCATAGTACATCAACATCTCTGGATAGTTATAAAAATCTGTCCCATATACAACACACAACGGAATAGTAGCTATATAATAACATACGTCTGGACTCTCTCAGCTCGTCTATTCACAGTATTCGATAATCTGAACCTGCACACCTCGGGCTAACCCGAGCATTTACAAAACATCGTGTCAGTCTGGTGAACCAGAGTGAGAAAAACTCGCACAGTATTAAGGGTATCACACAACTTGAATTTAAAGTTCAAAATCTTTTCAAAAGAAAAGGATAATCGTAAGATTAAATCCACACATAAATACAGACGGTTTTTACCTTACGATAACCCAAAATAGTTTTGAAACCAATATCTTTTCTGATATTGTAATAATGTCTAAATACAAGTAAATAACATTCTAGTGGAACGCTTGCATCTCACGCTCCACATATATAGTATACAATCAAAACCGTGGGCGCTTACTGGAGATTGGATTCCGACCTTGACAAGGTATGGGACCACCTGCCGATAGTGTATCTCTAAAGGCGAATACACTGGGTTCAACAAGAACGTCTTGCAACCCGACCCTCACATGATCGACCACTCATTTCGCTTGAGTGTATCGAATGTATATCACCAATGGTTGGGTTCAAACCACCGTTTCCCGAAAAGGGACAGCATCGAAATAGATAAAAGAAGCAAAAGGAATTTCTCTAGATAGGTGATTATACACCCTAATGGGAGCGACCCACATAGCCATGCTGCCTGCCCGATTTTTGTCATTTCCCGACTGTGAGGCTTGAGGTTTAAATTATCTTTTGGAACACTTGGCCACCATTTACTTTGAATGCCGCATCGTCAAATCCGCCAGATATCACTAATTGACGTCCACAAAAATACTCCAGTTAGGAGCTCACCAACTATGGTACGTTTGAAGAAATCAACGTACGCGATCCCTTTGGAAATACTCTGTTAGACAACCGTCCATACAAGTCATCCAGGAACAGGATGAACTGAAGGTACTCTCCTCCTGCATCCAATATAGGAATCACCCCATGGATCAGTAGCGAGAAGTCCTTGCAACCCGTAGATTCTAGTCACGACAGAACCACAGTTTATCTCTGGGAGCTAACCAAAGATTATTAGTAGTTCTTCCATTTAATGAAGATCCACGGTCTTCAATGCTTCATTTCGACTATCTTCTGATATCTTCACGTATTTGTTGGTCGGAATGGTTTTCGAATATAAATTCGATCTCGGTCTTTCCGTACCAACAATCGTATTGGACAGATTTGATAGTCGGTGATTTAAAAATAATCAGTGTTTCAATCATGACAATTCAATGAGTTTGTTGGTTCAGTATTCAGCACCACTTGGCCTTTTAATTAAAACAAATGTAAATTCCAAAAACTCTTAAATATTTCGATATTATAATTTAGCTTATCGCTTCTTATTTAACATAAATTATACTTTAAACAAATTCATCTTTTATATATCCAGTTTTCTATTTTTCACTTTCAAAACATTTACCACATAATTATCTAATATTGGAAAATCAATCAAGTTATTTCTCGTAAAACAATCGTTGAGAAATATCCTTAATTTCAATATTTGAAAACAAAAACCCAATGCTTATTCTGGTAGAATAAAACTTCCCTTTTCATTTCCTTTCTAACTCAAACATATCATTATACTTTCACGCCACCCCTTTTTATTTTCCTTTCGGCCATTTCCACTTTGAATCTCTTATTTCAATCCCCCCCACCTTTACTTGACCGCATTATTAAGTAACATTAATTTAGAATTAATGATATAACGCCTCATCGCTTTTATAAACCTTGTTAAAATCCATTCTGGTTTAGTCTAAACCCTTTCTGTTCACAATTCCCTTTTTACTTGATTCAAATATTGAATCAATCTAATTTAAGCTATCATGGCAGCTTAAATTCCTTTTATAACATTGCTATACAAATTCATTTTTTTATAATATAAAAGTCGTTCATAAACTTCCTTCACCTTTCAATTTGATTTCAACCTCGATTATTTATTCAGTTAAAAACTAATTTCCCAAATCACTATTTATCAGGATAATAATTTACTTTAGTCATTAACTACTGTAAAAGTAGTTAATTCCTTTATTTACTGAAATAAATAGTAAATCCCTTTTTATAACTTCATTAAATCAAAACAAATATTCTTTAAACTATTTGATTAGATTAAGCCAAACAACAAATTTAATAATTAATTCCAGTTAAACATGGTCAATTTATTTACCTCAAAACATGGTTATCCCATTAACGGATTCCAATTAGTTTTTCCTTTAAATTAATTGATAATATAATTAATTTAAATAAATTCCATTTAATTGTTCTAAACAAAAACAATTACCCAATTTTAATCATTTGGTTAATTTCTATTCCCTTGTATATCAATTTGGTTAACATCAGAATTTCCTTATAAAATAATAAATTATGAATTTAAATAATAAATAATTATTTCCTTTAAAACAAACCTTTATTCAAAATAAAATATATTTCAAAATCTATTTCCAGTTATAAAATAAATTTCATAACTTCAGTTCTATCAATTTACCTGACGGTAAATCAATATAAACAAAACAATTTACTTTTAGGCCAGTTATTGCCGATTACTTAACCAATATAGCCCATTGGTTAAAACACAACACAGGTTGATTTTCCAATCAATGATCAATACTCAAATCAATTACCCAAATATGATAGTTCATATGATAATATGAAAATAAATAAATAATTTTGAGGAATCCGGTTGGATCCCTCCAACCTGTTCTTCCCTGTATACAAATGGTTATCTCAAATCAGATCGTTCAGTTTCATTTAATAAATAACGACCATTTACATAAACCAATTCACAAGCAATTCAACCATTTTAAACACGTTTATTTTATAAATGTGACCAACAAGGTAAGTTACCTTTATTGGAACCAATCGTTAGAATAACAATTTGGTATTTTACTAAAGTTAAACAACGGTTTAATTTCATCAGTTAAGTCAGGAAATAAATGTATAATTAGCAAACAGTCAACCATTAGCAAACAGAGCACACGAAATAAAAACCCAATTTATATAAAATATAAATGGGTAAAATACTGAGTGAGTTTAACTCACCTTGATCTAGTTTGTTAATGAAATAGTTGATTCTAATTAAATTAAACCGGTGTTCAATTTAATTAAAATCCTTGTTGATTTTGCTTCCATCTGATTCTGTTCCACAGCGCAGTGCTCGTCGACGTGAGTCCAACGGCATTGGGTTTGTCCAATTCTAGTGTCATAAGATTTAGTTATCAATATTTTTGTATACATGATTTTAATAAAATAATTAACCTTAATAATATATCAATCAACTTAATTACATTTGTTAAGAATAACCAGGGCTGAACCCTGTATTTTTGTTCATTGCAGTGCTTCCTTGTTCAACCATTGCCTGTAATAATTTAACATTACAGTTAATTTATCATTTAAATAAAACAAATTAATTTAATTATAACTTAGTTTAACTATTTTACTTTGTAGCATAATGGACCGAACCAAAGGAAAGAACTATCCCACTGTATCCCTTTCCTACTCTCGTATTTTTGGTTTCAAAACTCACCGTCCTCGTTAAAATCCCAACAGCTCACCTGCCATAATTCATAATTTGGTTAATAAATTTAATTAAATCCTTAAACTCTAATTATTTCCTAATTATAATTATATATAACTGATTATGTTTAAAATGGAGTGGCCAACCCTTTCTTCCTGATCGATATACGTTGTTGTTCAACCTAGTAGCTCGCCTCCATTAGGGCGACAACGCACCACCTTAGGCCAACCGGAAACTGATCAGAAGCTGCTACCCCTCTCGCCTCGACGTCCTTAATCCCCGCCAGCCGTCATGAGCCCCAAAACGTCTCCGATTTCCTGCAGTTCACTGCCAACCATTGTGTCTTTATGACAAGATTTCGAACCCCGGGAAGAACGAGATTCAATCATGACCGTCGGATTGGTCCGTCTCGTCGAGCTGAAGAGGATTCTGGCTGTGAATTTGGTGGAAGGAGGAGCAGATTAAATGAAAAACCGATGGAAAAGATTTTGATTGGTGGCTGTCTGTTTGTGTAGGGTGGCGGCGCATTTCGTTTCACAAAGAATTAGGGTTGGTTGGTATTTATATAGTGGGACAAATATTATTATACGAAACTTACGGGTAAAGTAGTTGATTAAAATCACTACAAATGATTTCTGTTTACTGATAAAAAGGCTAATCTTAGTGTAAAAAGGTATTCCTAACCCAATGGGACAAGTTTCGTCGAAATCCGAGGTCGTATGAAAAAATTTCCTTTATAAAACCAGAAATAAATACACGTTTAATTTTTTTCACGATCACCAGATAAATCAAATCAACTTGAAACCTTGCAATCCTATAATAATTCTTCAATACGAACCCAACGGCACCAGTTTCGTCGCATTTTGAGACTGTTTTCCCGGTAGGCTACTTTTACGCTCACCGCGATGCCATTTTAGACGCTAAATTACCCGGTCTCTAAAAATAACAAACTATATACCTATCCTGACTATAATCGACGATACTAACTCAACGGAACTAGTTTTGCGGCCTAATTCGATCGTCTGCTCAAGTTATACTCAAATATCTCTTTATTATATTAATTCTGCACTATAGAAAATGAACGGGCGTTTACGGCTACTATGGCCATATACGACATTGGTTTGCCACGCCATTTAACACCGTGCGATAATTTAACGTTACGGTCCTAATGAAACTGGTTTCGTCGAAAACAGAGACCGTTTGCAAAATGGCCATTTTAAAGGCCTATATTTTAATAACGATTTCCACAGTGATTACTAAAAAATTTGATTTGGCCATAATGAACAAATTATAACACAAAATCTGGATTTTTCTCTTTCATATGAAAATTATCGTCAATATGGTTCCAACGTTTCTCGTTTCACAGAATTCCGACTTATATCGGATTATGTATATTCAGTTGAAGTTCAAAACTCCATATTGCGAACTGCACGCCATTTTCAAACTCGATTTATATTATATAGACATATATCATTCGATCTCATTTTAAATAATGATTTAAATATTAAAATCCATTAATATTCCCAATATAATATTTAAAATAATAAATTAAATTAAATATTTAACTGCCAAAAATACGGGACGTTACAGAAATGAAATACATTTGGCACCTTCCTGGCTTCTCACAGTGTCCACAACACGAGTGTCGATTAATTTACTCACAACGACGGCAACCTGTTCAAAAACGTTGTACCATCCTGCTAAGAAAATTAATTTTTCTTGTAGTGACCTTTTGTAAACTCTATAATTATACAACATAAAATGATTTCCTCAAACTATCTTCGCCATAGGTTGGACCAAGGTGCAAAGTTTATTTGTTAATATATATTCGCAGATGTGACTATAGCCAATGACCCAAAACTGTCATGATAACCACGACAAGAGAGTGCCCTTTAAATTATAAAAAGACATTATTTAGACAGGTCATAATTTAGAAAGAAGGGTCAAATTCGAGTTTCAATTATTTTTTTTTGACTTCTTTAAATAAATATTGCATATATTACTCAAAAGGTTTTAAAATTCTTAATTTAAAAATGAAAATAATTTATTAGATTGATATTCTAAAAACCAATAAGAACATTGCGCTTTACATATGAGGGTAGGGAAAGAATCAATAGAGTAGAAACTTTATTTATTTATTTATTGATATGAGCTTTTTACCAATATTTACTATTAAAAGAAACTAACCACCTTATTCCTAATCCCTTGGTACCACTAACATCATCATTTTGTTATTCCTTTAACGATTTTGAAATGCCTGCACCAATCTAGAGTGGGGTATTCCACAGTTCGGTTTCCTGAATATGAAAAGATTAAATATGATGTGTTGAAAGTAGCTAGGTCCATGTTTACTCGAAGATTAACTCATCTGGTCATTATATTAAGGTTTCAAATTAAATGGACATGCTGTTATCCATATGGTGTTATCCATATGTAATTAATGAGATACATGTAGTACAAGAATAGGTTGTAAAAACCATTACAGTAATACTAAATGGTAAGTCTGGAGTAGAGATTACTCGTATATGATTATTAGAAGATTTATTGAAATTTTACATCACATTGAGATTAGTCGTCTATGATTAATTCGTCTATGATTATCAGAGACCAGTAAAGTTCATTCTTCTGCATTAACTTTCTTGTATGTAACTTGTAACATTATTAGAAAAATTGAAATGCAGTGAACAACGAGCTCAAATAACCAATTACATTATTAAAAAAACTGAAATTTTACATCATATTATCCCGTTTGATAAAACAGTTTCAATGTAAGTTGCTTAAGAAGTTTTATATCGCAAGTTTTATAATCAGACAACTTATCACAAGTTCCAGCTTCTTAGAATGTGCTGATTGTTAGTTATTTACCTTTCTGATGTGAAAAAGATGATGAATGTTTGTTTCGTATGTAAAGATTGTAATGTGCTCATATCGCATTCAAATAATCTGTCTTTGTAGTTAACTACATATGTTAGAGTGAAATAAAATAAGAAGTATGCTAACTGTTGAATGTGTTGCAGGGTGAACATGCAATAATCGAGGTTTCAGTTGTTTGAAGTTGATGCTTTTAGTGGAGCTTTGGGCGGCTTTATCACGTGAAGTAAGGGTCTGTAATTTGAAATTTAAAGTAAGAGTCTGTAATTTGAACTCTGAGGTAAGGGTTTTTAATTTGAAAAATATATATAATTGAACTTTAAAGTAAGAGTCTGTAATTTGAATTGTTATGCCTACCGACATTGTGAATTGTAGTTGAACTATGTAGTTTGTAGTTTTGATAAGTTAAATTCGTGCTAATTAAGTATAAGTTGTTTATTTGAACTTTAAAGATTACAATTTGTATTGGTGGATATGTTCATAAATTTATATTGGTGGATATAATATGCTCATATTTTGTTTAAATTGGGGCTTTATGTTTATGGCATTTCATGTAGAGGGATCCGGATAAATTATAGTTTTTTACTTGAATTTAGCCACGGTCGAAAGCCATGGCTAAATTGTTTAAAAAAATTACAACTAAAATTTGCCACGGCCCAAAGACGTGGCAAAACTGAAATCTGCCATGGCTCCGGACCATGGCAAAATTCCAGTTTGCCAGGGCTTTGAGCCATGGTAGAGCTGTGGCAAAGAAACTGCCACACCCAGTTTTGCCATGGCTTTAAGCCGTGGCAAAAGTAATTAGCCAAGGCCCAAAGCCGTGGCAAAATTGCTTTTCTGGTGTAGTGGTTGTATCAACAACAAAGTGGAATGGGAGGCTCAATAAACGAACATTTTTATAATGGTATACACGTATTTACTAAATTCACTTGAGTAATAATGGAAACAACGAAGGAATCCTTTGTCCATGGAGTAGGTGCAAATTGTTGAAGCATTTCATATCAAATATGTTTATGATTCATTTGCGTCAGTATGGTTTTATGTTATGTTATTTGGTGTGCGATCAACATAGAGAGTTTGTATCATCTAATCATTTACAATCGAAGGAGGTGGTGACTAATGAAATTGTTAAGATGAATCTTATTGAAGATATGGTTGAAGATGAAACTTGTTCTATGCTCCTCACTAGCCAATTTGTTGATGACCTTGACAATGCTAATGTTGAACAAGAACCAAATATTGGAGCAAAAGAAATTTATGATTTATTTGATGCTGTTGAGAAATCTTTTTGGGAAGGTTGTACAAACAACACTCAATCATTTGTAACTGCAGAATACATTGCAATGATTTCAAAATACAACCTCACAAAAGCTGAATTTACAAATGTCATACAAGCTGCAAAACGACATATGTCACACGATAAATTAATGTGTGGGAATCATTATAAAGTAAAAAAAAAATTATCAGCATTCGGATTATCGTATCAGAAAATAGATGCATGTTTAATGGTTGTATGTTGCTCTAGATCAGATATCAATCTAAGAAACTATAGAATACGTAACCAAGAAAGATACAAACCAAAACAGAAGTAGGGAAAGAAAGTGTGACGGCACGTATTTTTAGCAAATGTATATTTATATATTTTAATTAAATATTAATTGTTAATTAAGTGATGGTTACAAGGTGACTATTCACATACGATCAAATCAGAAATCGAGACCAGTTTCATTGAGTTCGTATGTTCATTACCTAAATAAAAGTTTTGGATCGCTATATTTCGAGTTCGAACCATTTGATGGTCAAAACGGTCTCGAAATATGAGTAAAGTCGTCATTCCAGAGTGTAATCTCGAACATTTTTTAGACTTATACAATTGGAAAGGTGTCCTTGAGATGATGCACGCCGTCAAGTTTCATAATGCGTCGTTTGATCGCAACGAATAAAAACGCCTGTCAGGTTTTAGTTGAAATTCAAATTAAATAAATTAATATCGTCACTCTAAGGCTTTCACTGTTTTTTAGACCCGACATAATTTCATTTCTTCTAAATCACGATTCTACTGTTCCATTGTAGCAATGGCTACCACTTCCCTAATATTCGAAAAATTATTCCTCTCCAAATACTTAAACATTGCGACTTGAAGCTTGTTGAGATCATAAGGAAGAGCTCTACCTCCTGTAGGGGGTTTCGACGCATCTTGTGACGATGATTATCGCGAGTTGGTACCTAGAGTTGTGATTTTTGTGAGCATCGAGCAAAGTGTGGGAAATTTGCGATAGGGATTGGGATTGGTTTTAGCTAGGAATAGGCACACTGTTTCTCACGATTTGGGGAGGTTTGGTAAGGCAATAGTGTTTGCGATATTGGGGAGGCCGGGGAAACTGTACCAGGTTGTGTCCGGGACGCATTTGGATGGATGGGTTGGAGGTTGTAGCACTGGTGCGGGTAGGTCGAGTGATCAAAGATGAGTGCAAAGGTCAAGATGTTAGTCGATTCTGTCAAATATTGCTCTGTATCATAATGAATTTGCGCACATAGGAATTGAGTTTGTGCATGCATAAGCATTGTAGAAGGAGGAAGAAGGATTATGGCTTAAACAAGGTAATCAGTAGTTGATTGCTCATTAATTATGTTATTTTATTATTTAAACGATCTTCTATTTTAACATGTTGTACCTTATGTATATGAGATCCGATTTGAACATCATTTCTTATTTGGACTTGTATTGGTGAGCTCTATGCTGTGGAGCTGGTTTGAATTAATATGGTTAAGGTGAGTGATATTATCCTTTACCAAACTATATTTGTATGTACAATATAAATTTAACATTTTAAATCTGACTTGTATTTATAAACTATAACTTTTAAGCTAGTTGAATCTAGTAAATAATTATTAAAAAAAGTGTTTTAATTGGTTTTAACCATGATCATCATGTTTTACCATTGGCGAGCTATTGCGCACTACGATTAGATTTAGATTGTTTGGAAATTTTTTTCACTTTGATTGCTATAGATATGTTTTATTTAATTTATTAATGTTGTTATTGCCGCAAAGGGTTATTGATACATGCAGTTTTAGCGGTTAGTCGGGAAGAAGGGGTAGTGGGTGTGATCTTCATTTGGACCATGTCGAGTCCTCCTTGTTTATAAGTTGGGAGACTTATGGCTTTCACCTAGACAAAAATTGGTTCCTTATCTTAGGGCGTATAAGTTGGTACAAATAAGGTCCTGGCCGACTTAGTGGCACCAATTCAAGCATTATGGAAATCGAGTGTCATCGTGTATTTAACGCATTGAGTGAGTGAATTTTAGGATGAATGATGGATGTTATGTTTTCTTAACCAATTTTCACTTTAGGGATGTCATGTGATGTAGGTATCATCGATACTGACATATCAACACCCTTTGTAATCTTATTCACGATACACCTATTATGGTTACCATAATTCTATATGTGCTAACTCTAGGGATGAAGAGGAGTGAATCTCTATACCCTATATGCCATATATACTATTACAATTTTTACAGTACTTTGAGATTTGTTCATCGCTCACACCAAACTATTGTCTGATCCCCAAGGTTCTATTTTTCTCTTATTACCTTAGGTGCTTATCAACGATGCTGATGGGCAACCAGATGACAAGTATGAGTACTAAAAGAGTTACGCAAGTGGACTAGCAAGAGACGTTGTATTTTCATATTCATACTTGTATTATCTTTGCTATTCTACTATTTGACATTGTGGAGCCTTGACAGTGGTATTTATTCTTTTTGAAGACAATTTATCAGTTTGATTTTATTTATCACTTGTATAATCTCTAGTTTCTATTTTGAAACTATATACGGCAATATGCTATGATTATATGGTATGTATAGTTATAAATGTCTCGTCTGCTTTATATCTATGACTTCAATTATTATATGTTATATGATGCTTTGTGAGATATACAAAAAACTCTATGATCATGTTTGTTCTATGTGGTTTTATTCTGTTTTCTTCTTCTCTTCTTCTTCTCTTCCTTTTCTTTTCCATTTCCCTTCTTTTTTTCCTTATGGCAATTGTTTTACATCGATCGGTACTTATACAATGCAATATTCAATATATATGAGCATCGGGAATGTACGGCGGTCGCCTTAGGAAGTCCCATACAAATGTATGCATTGCTTCCCATTTACGCATAGGCTTCAAAGGATATATGCATCTTATGTGGTTGAGCATCATATGAGATTACATAGTGTGGAGATGCAGAAAGAAGGTATGTTAGCACACCCAGCTGATGGAAAAGCATGAAAGCTTTTCAGATCAACAACATCATGTTTTTGCAACAGAGAGCTGATACATTATATTTCATTTATGTACAGATGAATTTTTATCATTTTCTCGATTTGGCTCTATATATTCGATTTTTGACCTCTAAACGATGAATAGATATATTATTAGAAGCATTTGAAACCATAGAGGAAAACAATATAAAGTACGAGACGACGTCTGAATCAGAAAGTTTCGGGGAATGATTAACAATACACATTTTTGTAAAAGATAATTTATGTTATACATTTTTCATATAATTAAATGATATGTTAGATGTTGCCCATCATTAGGTGACATTTTCTGCAAAAATATGTTATCCAATATAACAATGTTATATTCTATCAAATGGTAGCTTTGTCTTAATATTTTTCTCATACTTAAGTAATATATTCTGGTAGGATAGATGTTTATCAAAATTAAATGATATGTCTCTCATAAATAACATAATATGTAAGACATGTACTATTGTGTTTTTCTAAGAAATGCAACTCTTCCCGACCTTGTTCCCCTCTTTTCCTCGGAAAAGGAATGGTATTGGAGGTGATGACGATTGTTCATCATAGGAGGCAACTCATACTGTAGTGAGATTGGTGCCGAAGGCCGATGGATCGTAAATATTACTTTTTTCTGTATGGTATATTATATATAATTATGATTTATTACATGTTTGCTTCACATTTTTACGCAGGGGTTCCAAGCTTGAGCCATCAGGTACCATTCTTTCTATTTCTCGTGAGGCACACATGAGCAGGATGACTTCTTGCTGACCTAAGTGGAGCAAGATCCTAGCACCAGTCAGAGGGAGCATTTGGTAAGACTTCCTTGTAAGTATAATTTCTAAATCATTATATATTACCAATTTATATTTCACACGTTATTTATAAATGTATAACTTTCATTAATTTTTCTCAACTTAGAGGGTGTCATAGATTCAGATGAGAATACAGACTTTGAGCTAGTCAAGTAGCATTGGAACAACAAAATTGGCAAAAAAAACCACCGGAATAACATGTCTAGCTTGAGAAAAGCTAGGAAAATATGAAACACCCCACACCCCTTAACGTCACCCATATGAGGATGCGTTAAGGTTTATGAAGCGCTTAGGCATAAAGTAACAGCACAGAGACTAAAATTCACAAGACAGAAATGTAAAACACAGCAAAAAATTTAAAATATTATTTAAATTAGAAATTCAAATCACATTACTTATTACATTTTAAAATACCAGATAATCATCATCATAAAACCAACATAATGTCTTGTGGAAAATATCAGAGTACATAAGTAAAACCATAAAAACCATCCCTCTCATATGTCAGTACAATGATAAAAAACAAGAAGTGGACCAATACATGAATATGGAAAGAGTCTGAATCCAAGATAAACTGAATAACCAAGAATCATTGTTGAGACCCTCCACCATGCGAACTTGGGGAGAAAGGAAGAGGGAAGGAAAAAACATACTAGGTCAGGCATACGTCTGGCGAATTCTAGTAATTTCTAGCATGAGCATAAGTTAAGAAAGCATTTAGATAGATGAATAGTTCGAAGAGCAATAGACATAATAGCATAAATGAAATAGTCGGAAAGTTAAACACGAATAAAGATAAGCTTCTCATTCATATTCGAGATTGATGCACCAACTATCGAGATATCACAATTAGCGTTTACCTAATTTCTATCCATCAATCGGTTCCTATACCCATATTGTGATAACCTATGCCAATTATGAAATTTAGGGTTATCAATTCCAAACCCATCAAATAAAAGGATACAGACATTAATCACAAACATTACAATGGCTTATCTTCTCTAATCGGCACGATGTACACTCATCATCCCGTTGGAACGCTCCCGTACCCACCTCGTTTGAACCACTTACTATCCAGTTCAGTAAATCATGACTTAGCCTCTACCTAGTGTGAGACTCCATAATGAAAAAGGATACTGATTGATACGGGTTCCCAACCAAATATACAGTTGACACAAGTCACCCTTAGACTTGGTCCTCATTCGTTATTTTATTAGGCTTCTTATCTTCTCCAATCAACCCCAAGCTACTGGAAAATACCTAAACTAGGATTTCATTATGTTATTAGGCCTCTTATCTTCCCCACGCTGCCGGAACAGACCTAATCTACAAGCCACTTATCTTCCCCAATCAGGCTCACGTTGTCATAGCGAACTCCCTCTATCTCATCTTATTAATTTTATCAACTTTTACTTAACAAAATTTAAGTTTATTAATAAGCACAATATAACCTCGTGTTATATACATAGGTTTTCTAATTAATGTTATCTTTTTGTACAACCCATTCCCACATTACTTAATGGCCAATTAAGTTCAATTTATTCTAGTTTACGTGTTCTCCAATTACATGTTAAGATTTATCCCTGATTTACAGTCTAATCTGATGACAATACCTAATTAGTTTCAATATGCCCGAAAGTCTATTTTTAATCAATTCCAACATTATTCCAATTTAAGAAAAATAACGGTAAAGGCCTAGTCTCTTTTCAGACCTAGGCTTAGTGCTAAAAGAAAAATTGAAATGTTTTAGGCAATTCCCAAGGACTAGACTCAAAATAAACAAAAGCAAATAAAATAGGCATAAGCATAAGTGTAAATAAACTATAACAAAGAAAGGGATTAAAAGAAGGAGAATTACATATAAACGATAAACAATTGAAAAGAAATAGACGTTGATAGTAAATAAACTATGGTAACTTATAGAAAAAAACTAAACATAGATTAGAAATGACAAAAGTCTCGTAATGGGGAGTGGTGAGTGAATCGCCTCCGGTGATTTCATCCATTCATCGGGCTTTTGCAAACTTACTCTCCATAGATTCCCCTCTTTGCTTCGTCTGTGCCTCCGAACCCTTACCTTCAATTCTGCAGCGATGGCACGCAAGAAAAATAAATTGCCTTCTAGATCTATTCTTTCTTCAACTATTGCTACTCGTCCTAGTTGGTGCTTCGCTGCACCATCTTCTAAGTTCGCAGCTGATGAGATTATATACGATATTGGAGTTCTTAGCGCTGTTGCTTCGCCACCACCTACATCATCAGTTTTAGGTTTACATGAAGCTACAAACACTTTTTCAACGTTAGTGGAAGAGATAGAAACCACTCAGTCCTAGGTTGTTGTACGCACTCCTCTTGTTGATCCTGGTAATGTTAACTCGCCTATTTCAGGTGCCTCTCTATCTAAACTTTTCAACGAAAATCAACCTGACTTATGCTAGGTAAGCAGCTGTATTCCTCCCTTTCATACCGATGAGATTATGATTGAAGCATCATCCCCTAGAAAATCCAATAGAATAGATAAATATGCTTGTGATGGGATAGAGAGTGCTATTGACACTGGAATAATATGGAAAATGCTTTATTGGCTAGTAAGGTTGTAACGACCCAAGGATTTTTGACCCCGAAAATCGACATAAAATCACCATGTCGACTATTCAAGTATCGAAAACACTAGATTGTCAATAGAAAGAAATTAGAGGATGAGAAAAGAAAGAATATTAGAATAGAAGAAAGAAGAAGAACACCACATCAGAATCTCATAGCGGAACGAATAAATATAATATATCAAATCTCTTTATTCAAAAGAAAACTGGATACACATACCAATCATCAGAGTACAACATATATCAGTCACAGCAGAAAATAACTTTATATATCTAACGGTGAAGCCTCCTGCTTCCAGCTCCTGAAAACTCCAAGCGGGACCTAACCTGGAACATACTCGGTCTGACCCGAGCACATTTGAAGCAAAGCAAAATACACCAGCTCAGTCTGGAATACTTTCAGTGATAAATTCACAGCACAATAATTTGTTTAACTTTGGAATATCCTTTATGAAATAAAAGGATAATAGTAAGATCAGCCCACACATAAACACGGACGGTTTTTACCTTACTATAACCCAAAACGTCTTTGAAATCATAACTTGTGCTGATATTATCATAGTGTCTAAATACAAGTAATTAACAATCTAGCGGAACGCTTGCAACTCACACTCCACATATATAGTATACAACCAAAACCGCGGGCGCTTATTGGATATTGGATTCCAACTCTGACAAGGTATGGGACCACCTGCCGATAGTGTACCTCTAGAGGCGAATACACTGGGTTCAACAAGAACGTCTTGCAACCCAGCCCACACATGACCGACCACTCATTTCGCTTGAGTGTATCGAATGTATATCACCAACGGTCGGGATCAGCAACCGTTTCCCGATAAGGGACAGCATCGAAATATAGATTAAAGAAGCAATTGGAATTTCTCTAGATAGGTATTATACACCCTAATGGGAGCGACCCAAATAGCCATGCTGCCTGCCTGATTTTTGTCATTCCCCGGTTATGAGGCTTAAGGCTAGAATCTCTTTAAAACATCTGGCCATCATTACTTTGAATGCCACATCGTCAGATCTGCCAGAAAAATCACTAATTGACGTACACAAAAATACCTTGGTCGGGAGCGACCCAACTGTAATACGTTTGAAGAAATCAACGTACGTGACCCCTTTGGAATACTCTATCAAACATTCGTCCATACAAATCATCCAGAAACAGGATGAACCGAAGGCACACTCCCACTGCATCCTAGGAATCACCCTATAGATCAGTAGCGAGAAGTCCTTGCAAATCCGTGGATTTCAACCATGACAGAATCACAAATCAAATAACTCCGGTTGCAAGCTAGAGAAATTCGACAAGTAGTCCCTCCGCTTATGAAGATCCACGGTCTACACTTGCTCCGTCTTCAATCGACGTCTTCACATATTTGTTGGTCGGAATGGTTTTCGAATATAAATTCGATCCCGATCTTTCCATACCAACAATCATATTGGTCAGGTTTGATAGTCGGTGATTTAACTATTAAATACAATAGTGTAAATACAATGAGTTTGTTGATTCGGTACTTGGCATTACCTGGCCTATTAAAATATATTTAATAAAATAGTTAATGAACTATTAATCTTCCAATACATTAGAAACATTACACTTAATTTCATTCTAGTATGACAAAACTATTTTTAATGTTTTAGAATCATGTATATATATATGGATTTCCACCTTTTTATTTCCTTGGTAAATGTCAAGAACTTCCTTCAAAACCTTTATCCCATTTTCTTATGTTAGAGCATCTCACGATATATATATATATATATATATATATATATATATATATTACTCAATGGGATTAAACAAGTTCCAATTCTAATATGGTCAAAACCAATGTCGACTTGTATCGTTTAAAACTAATTATCCTTATTAACATTGAAACCAATTTAGTATTGATTCATATTCCAAAACCTCGCACTTGTATTCAATCCTTCTCGTATGGAATATCACACCTATCACAACCCCTTTCACTCGTTTCAAACCAATACCATTCCTCGATAATAATGAAGCTGTTCAAGTTGGGGTATTTTATTTACCTCTCAGACCTTGATCGACAACATTCTTATCTCAGAATAATATCAGTTCGTCACTTAACCATCTCACCAAAATCTTATTTACCATCTCGATCTCAAATGGTTTTATAAACCATTTCTAAAACATTTTAAGTCTTCATTTTGGTTTAAAGACCCTTTTTAAACCTCGTTTGGATTTCTTTCTAAATGCTTATAAAAATCCATTTATCATCCTTTTTGCAACTTAGCTCAGATTTCACTTTAAACCCATTAACATCTTTTAGTCCATTACAAATCTATTTACTGTTTTCCCTAATAATTTTATTCAGTCGAGTTCACTTTTATTAATTTTAATAATTAAGAAAAATCTTATCTAAGTCGTTATATTCATTACATATCTCATTTGGACCTCTCGTCTTGAAACTTGAATTTTACACCTCCTTATAAAATCTCTCATTTGTCTTGATCGATTTCATCGACACTTCACCACCTCTAATGGGATTCCAACTAAAGGTAATTTCTTTAATTATATCTAATTACAATAATAATTTACTTTAACATTTAACTATATTAAATAGTTAAAAATGCTACTAACTAAAAAGAAATAGTCTACATTATTATTTGGAAAAGCTTATTAAATAAAATCAAATTCATTAACATAATTCAATAATTTCTTTAATTTATAGTTAATCAAAGATTAACTAGTTATTAACACCATTCGTTAAATCTTAACGAATATTCAAAGTATTTAAATCAAATTACTTCGATTATCAATTTCAAATAAA
>JASFAX010005278.1:0-36673 GCA_030737875.1 Allium sativum | reverse complement strand
AAAAAGGGTTTAACCCGAGGAGACGATTTTGAAAAATAAGCATTCACCTGGGAATGGGTTTGAGTGGAATGGTAATCAAATTAAAGAAAGATATTTTGGTATTTTACCATTAGCCATTTGATTAAAAGGAAATATAATGATATGTCCAAATGGTTAGGAAAATGAAAAGTGATAGCGGAAATTTCAAATCAAAAAGGGAGTCGAGTAAAGTAAACGTTGTTTCCACGAAAATGGAAAAATAAAAGGTGATTTATAAAATAGGATAATATTTCCAAACAAGGAAATAAAAAAAGAAGTTGGAAAAAGGGCGTTGAATAATGTTTTCAAGTAAATAACCCAGAAGAGTTTGATAAGATTTAATTCATGGGATCGATTACAAAAATCAAGAAAATAGAGTCAAGGAAATATATTAAATAAGGACCTGAACTGCCAATCTACTTAGATACACTGTTTTGATTTGATAATTAAACAACCAACTATCAAATGAATTATTTACTGGACCTTTTGACGTGTTGGTACGGAAAGACCGGGATTGAATTTATATCCGAAAACTATTCCGGTCAGCAAATACGTAACCTTGAAGATATCAGAAGATGGTCAAGATGGAGCATTGAAGACCGTTGATCTTCATGAGCGGAAGAACTACTGGTAAAATTCCTCTGGCTAGCTACTAGAGTTATGATGACTTGTGATTCTGTCGTGACTGTAATCTTCGGATTGGCAAGGACTTCTCGCTAGTGATCCTTGGGGTGACTCCTACATAAGGATGTGGTAGGAGAGTGCCTTCATTTCATCCTGTTCCTGGATGACTTGTATGGACGGATGTATGACAGAGTATTTCCAAAGAGGTCACGTACATTGATTTCTCCAACTGTACCAAGAGTGGAAGTGGAGAAGGAAACTTCTTTTAGCTGACACGTGATGTATCGTTGTATACGTTAGTGATTTTGATGGATCTGACAATGTGGCATTCGAAGTGAATCCGATGTGATGATAAAATGTAGCCTCAAGCCTCATCAACCGGGAAATGACAAAAATCAGGAAGGCAGCATGACTATGTGGGTCGCACCCAATAGGGTGTATAATCACGTACCTAGAGAAATTCCTCTTTCTTTTTTAATATATCGATGTTGTCCCTTTTCGGGAAACGGTAGTTTGAGCCCAACTATTGGTGATATACATTCGATATACTCAAGCGAAATGATGGTCGGTCATGTGTGGGTCGGGTTGCAAGACATTCTTGTGAACCCAGTATCTTCGCCTCTAGAGATACACTATCAGCAGGTGGTCCCATACCTTGTCATAGTTATAATCCAATCTCCAATAAGCGCCCGCGATTTTGATTGTATACTATATATGTAGAGCGTGAGATGCAAGCGTTCTGCAAGATTATTATTTATTTGTGGTTTGATAGACATTAATATCAGAAAAAATATTGATTTCAAAAATGTTTTGGGTTATAGTAAGGTAAAAACCGTCTGTGTTTATGTGTGGGCTGGTCTTACTATTATCCTTTTATTTCAAAAATGATTTTCCAAAGTTAAACAATTTGTGTGTTCTGTGAATTTATCACTGAAAGTATTCCAGACTGACCCGGTGTAATTTGGTTTTCCTCAAATGTGCTCGGGTCAGACCGAGTATATTTTCAGGTTAGGTTTCGCTTGGAGTGTAACACCCCACCTCCATTAAGGTCACTCACAAAGGGAATGTCTTCAATTTAGTGGAGCGTTTTAGGTAAACAGACACAGAATATCACAAACCAGATAAAAAATTTATAGCGGAAATAAACAACTTTATTAAATCACCAAAATACTTTGTTACATAATACCATGAGTCATAAAACTCTTATAACAAAACACTTCTGTCTTATATTATCAGAGTACATAGGTATTTAAAAGAAAAAAATCATTCTCCAAATTAAAGAGCAAGCCATATAAGAGACAAAGACTCTAGCCATACTTCCGAAGAAGCTCCTAGAAGATGATATCCAAATCTTGACTAAACCTTGGTGTTTCCTCCCTGAGAACCTGAGGGGGAACAGAAGAAAAGAGGCGAAACAAACTAGGTCAGACATAGGTCTGGTGAGTCCAGTAACTTATAGCCAGTAAATAAATAAAGGTAAACATGACAGGCATACAAAGTAGATAAGAGGATTCACGGTACAGGTGACAGGTATGACAGGACAAATAAGGTAAGATGTATGCTTCACTACAAACAACACTGCACTATTACTAGTAAAATCAAGATGGGATGATCCCTTCTGCTAACCATAATAACGATAACGATGGTGGTAGTTTCGTGTGTTCCTAGCTACTGTCATAGGTGCCGCCTGCTCCTATCTCAACTAGTCGTACCCACTACCCTCATACTATAAATTGGTAGATTTAGGGCATACGTCCGGGTATACCCTAACCACTACCCTAATCGATCGGCTCCTTATTCTGTAGATACCCTGTGCTGGTCCCACAACTAGGGGGTATCACTTCCCTAAAGTGGCAAACCAAGGTGTGCACAGTTATACCTACTGGTGTCACGATCGTCTTGTCCCCTTCTTCCTGGCCCATGCACGCACATGTCCCCGGTCAGTTTGCGCCGCCCGCACCATCCATCTCGTTTTGGATCTCTTATAATCAATCAGTATGCGTGCCCCTTCCCCACCTAGTACGGGGTTCTTTACTTTGATACCCCTCCGGGTTACTAACTGAAATGGGTCCCACACAACATGATACAAGCTCTCCCCTATGTCTTGTATCCCCACTAGGTTTTCTACTGACTATGTATACCCTAAGGTGTCTTTAATTACATAACCCTCAATCTGTTATGCGTACCTATAGGTGTCTTTAATACATAACCCATATTCTACCTATCGGTTATGCGTACCTATAAGTGTCTTTAATACATAACTCTATCTATTCCCTTTAGTTATACTTAACCCACCCACTAATTTAATCTTATTCATTTAATGGTTAAGTTTGTGGGCCTATATGTACTAATATTCCCCAGCTACCCATTTATCAAATTATTGGTTAAGCTGGTCTTAACCCTTTCACTTAGTTTATGATTAGGTTCTTCTTAGTCCACAGATACATTGGTTCAGAGAATAACTCCCTAAGTACTAACCTCGAAGACCGAGATCAACTTCAGATCGTTACCCAAAGAATCACTCACTTAACTGAACTTCTGTTTATCATCCGTATTTGTCTTTAATCAGCATTAATTAATTATTGAGACACCTAATCGTATTTCACATGCCACCCAAGGCACCCACTTAATTCCACATGCCACCCAAGGCGCCCACTTAACCCCTCATGTCCCACTACATGTTTATCTGGTTAAGTGTTTCTTAATTCATTAAGACCGTAGCCTTATAAAGACCTCCCACATTAGACTGGCATTTGTGGCAGCTGGATTTGCCGGGCGGGTCCGGACAGTCTTACACCACAAACGAGCCTAACCTCGTGTCTTTACAATTGTTACGCATTTAATTTATGCCTAAGACTTCTCACATTAGACTAGCATTTGTGGAAGCTGGATTTTCCTGGCGGGTTCGGGCATTCTTACACCCCAAAAGAGTCTAACCTCGTATCTTAGGCGATTAATTACACCTAATTAATTACCCCCAATTTAAATTAATTTCCCTATTCAAATTGTCAATCAATTACAAATTTAACTATGTCCATAAATGGCTCAATTATGTCCATCTACTTATGGTATGTAAAATCATACCAATTAACATGACAAATTTATTTTATGCCATTTAAGGCATTTATGCCAATTCTCAATGTTAAATCTTCAGACTTTAATTGCTTAAACATTCCTCTTTTGATTAATTAAGTTAATTAATTAATCCTTTCCTTTTTATAGGTGTCAATGCCTATCTTATTAACAATTTGAATTTCCTATCCGTAAATGGTCATATTCAAATTGTACCATTTTTACCCAATTTTACCTATGTCATAATAGGTAATTATTTATATGTTTCCCTACTAGAATCATGTGTCCAATTTACATAATCACTATGTAAATTATGCCTATTACAAATTCCCCTTTTCCCCGTTTCTTAACCAGCGTAACCGTTTGCGTTTTTTGGCGTCATCATGGCAACAAGGTAGCCTCACCATAACAATAAAATAAAGGGAATGGCAAGGTGTCGTTTTCGGTACAATTTTTGGTATAAGCATGAAAACTAGGGAAAATGACATGATAACTTCACATATAATTATGATTCACTACATAATTAACAACTTGCATAGATTCATGATTCTCAACATAATTAACAACTTATATAGGTTCATGATTCACAACATAACAACTTGCATGATTCATAACATAACCTCTTGCATAGGTGACTTACATAGGTTCATGATCCACAACATAACAACTAGCATAGGTTCATGAATTAACAACTTGCATAGGTAACTTACATAGGTTCATGATTCATAACATAACAACTAGCATAGACTCATGAATTAACAACATAATAACTTGCATAGGTAACTTGCATAGGTTCATGAATAATAACTTGTATAGGTGACTTGCATGATCTCATAACAATTTGCATAGATTCATGATAACAACTTGCATAGACTCATAACAACAACTTGGATAGATTCATGATAACGACTTGCATAGATTCATAATAACAACTTGCATAGATTCATGATTTCATCACAAAATAACTTACATAATTTCATGATCAACAATAACAATAAACTTGCATAATTTCAAGATCCACCACAAAAATAAACTTGCATAACTACAAACAACATATACCCAAATCATAGTCTACCACGATTCATTTTTATTTATTTAAACCTAAAAGTGACTAGAACTCACCGAAAAAGGGGTCTTGAGTTCTGGGATCTGAATTCTGCAATTGATTAGCGTTCCCTTGTTGTAGACAATTTCGTTGTTGTAGTTTTAGGCTTGATTTGATTTGAATCGAGTTGCTTTACTTTGCTTCTAGTTGGTGGCGGCTACTCTAGGGTTTGGAGTGACAGTATGACAACCATTGATCTAATTTTGATTTGATTCTAGGGTTTGAGTCTACACATGTTTATATAGAATTTCAATTTAATTACAGCCATCGGATGACCCTAGAGTTAACCTCAACCATTCAGTCCAGATTAGAACTATCCAAAAACCCTAATGACTCATTAACTAGTCGGAAATGACTCAGAACTGACTCACTGTTCGAATCAGAGCCTCAACAATCTGTGCAGGTTTTTACCACGGCCTGGGCGCACCTGCTAAGTGCGCTAGTGCAACTTTGCATGGGCGCACTTCCCAAGTGCGCCAGTGCAATTATGTTCTGGCGCACTTCCCAAGTGCACCAATGCATTCTATCCTATTTCTAGTTTTTCTGCCTAACTTCGTTCGTCCATATCTCCTTCACACGATATCCGTTTTACGCAAACTCGGACTCTATCTCAAGCTAAATTCCGAGACGAACGCAATGGCGCTACCTGTTTCCCTTAATTCCAAAATTTGAAATTAAGTATTCTTAAATTTGTTAATTTGATTATTCAAAAATTCGGGGTGTTACATGGAGTTTCAAGAGCTGGAAGCAGGAGGATTCACCATTAGATATACAAAGTTTATTTCTGCTGTGATTGATGTATGTTGTAATCTGATAAATGTTATGCATATATACAGTTTCTTTTATAAAGAGATTTGTTATATTATATTTCTTCGTTCCGTTGTGAGATTCTGATGTGTTCTTCTTCTTTCTTCTATTCTAATATTTCTTTCTTTCTATTTCTCATCCTTTAACTTCTTCCTATTAATAGTCTGGGGTTCGATACTTGGATTTTTGACAAGTAATATGGGATTATGTATTGTTGTTGAAAATTTAAGCGTCGAATTTTTCTGGGCCGTTACAGTTGGAATCAGAGTTGGTTGCTTAATTGGTACAGATGATAGGGGGTTTTCTCTTTGCGTTAGGTGGCGAATGGGAGATTCTTACCCCTACATCTCCTGACAATGTGGGTTGGTCGAGTCGCAAGGCTGGTTGTAAAAGCAGTTCTGAGGTACCAGTGTAAGCCACGTGGGGAGGTTAGCCCTCTGCCTTGGGGGTTGAGGGATGGTTGAAAAGCCTACCGAAATCGCTGGGCCGTTTCAATTGGTATCAGAGCTATTGGTTTAGTAATAACCATGGCTCTGTGGTGTAGCTCAATAGAGATGGGGTTAGCAGTACCCTAGATTGAGTTTGAACGTGTATATGAGAGCGCGTATTTTTAATTTATTATAAAAAAAATTATATAGTTTTGCCCGGATTATATGTTTATATAAATATATTTTTCTCAATTAATTATAACATGGATTTGTCTGGATAACTTAAATAAGAATTCAAATTGGAATATTGAACTAAAATAGAAGTATATAATAAAAAGAGATTTCACTTGTGAAATCGAGTAAATGATAATAGGATGGAAATTAATCCAATATAAATCAATTGATGAGAAACCAAAGTAAAAGCAAACGAGAAATATTTATGAGAATCAAAACGGTTTGGTTGAATTGTTATGCTTTGGTTGTTTGTTATATACTGGATGGTTTGTATGAAATCAGCCAATAGTTGATTGAAAAACCAATCTAGAATAAATGAATTGAACCTATTGAAATGGATCGAAGTATAATTTGGAAATCGAGGAATTGTCTGGTTGAAATATTTTGCATGGATTTAGGTTTGAATAGTGGTTGGAAACCAATCTGAAATGATCAAAGTAAATAAATCAAACCAAGATTAATTAGTCTGAATGGATATTGAAAACAAATAGATGGATTGCTAAGACTTAATTATAGTTAAGTCCATCAGAATTGAAAAAAAATAATAATAATAATAAAGTGGTATGATTATTTCCAATTGTTTGGAATTGGATGATATAGATGATATAGGTATTCGGATCTGACTGACATTGTTTTGGGAACTAATGAATTTCATTGAAGTTGATAACAGGTACAGGGTTAATCCAAGTGAATCCTGGAGTATTTTGAATCCAGTTTGGCATGCTAGTCGAGTAAGCATGAATATATTTATCGCTTAATAACGCTCGCAAAAAGGTACGCCTATGCAAAATATAAAATTTTGGTTTTATTTGGGTTTTGAGATTAGATTTTGGATTTTTCCGACCGTGTTGGTCGATATATATATATTTCTTGTACCTGCAATATTGCAGATGTCCTTCCGTAAAGGGGAGGCTTTGCCAAAAAAATTCCAGAATTTAAGGTGTTAGAATATTTTTGAAATTTTTAGAAAATTTCGTTAGTTGAAATAATTTTTTTTTAAAAACCACTTGGGTTAGTTTGAAATAAAACTGAGTTTTAATTAAATATATTTTTGTAAAGATAATGGGTTTGCAGTATTTCTTCTATCTTAGCAATTTCGGGGATGAAATGATTTTAAGGGGGAAGGAATGTAACAACCTGTATTTTTCTGGTAATTATTTAATTTAATTTATTTTTTAAAATATTGGTTTGGATTTAAATATTTGAATTTTATTTTGAATATGTTATTTAAATAAATAATAAAATAATATTTTAATTTCCGAATGGTTGGAAAATGTCGTGTTTGCAGTATAATGTGAACAGGCAGTTTAAAATGGTTTTATATTGGTTTATATTGAATTATATTAATACGTTCGTTTATTAAACGACGCCAGAACGTATAATTTATAATTTAATTATAAATCGAGCTGCAGCGGCGCGATAGTTCGTAATATGGCGTTTTGAACTTTAAATGGTCGTACAGGATTCAATATAAGTCGGATTTTCTCGAAACAAGAAATGCTGGAATCGATTTGACGATATCTTTCCAATGGAAGAGAAAAATCGGATTTTCATAGTGCAGATTTTATTTTATGTCTAAATCAAATTTTGAAAAGGTCGCTATGGAATTTCCTTATGTATTATATCGATTTATTATATAAATTTAAGGGTTTTTAAATATTTTAAATATCGAACTGACTTGGGTTTCAACCCACAGTATTTTATCTTGAATCTATATGAAATACTGGTCGTGTATGGCCAATTGCAATATTTTATTTTAATTATATTGAAGTATTTTAAAATTGATTTATTTTAATTCAAATTGGACCGTTTAAAAGGGACTTTATTCAAACGAGCTCTGTTTTCGACGAAACAAATTTTGTTGGGACCGCAATGGAAAATTATTGCTACATTTTCAAGTTGCACGCAAATCGGGGTTATTCTGTGAGCGTGGCAACATAAAATGCAAATAAAAACGACCATTTGGAGTTAAACAAGCACCATTTGAGAAAATGGACACGGAATTCAATGAAACAAGTTTCATTAGGACCGTATCGTCAAATTATACTATGTCGTCCATTCACATCACGAACAGGGTTTGTATGTGAGCGCGGGAACGAATAAATGGTATTTGTAATTGCGATAGACACGAATAAATATCGTTAGTCGTCATCACATGTCACGTCAACATAAAATATTATTATTTCTAACTATAAATAGACCTAAAGAGACAGCCCACTTCAGCCACTTCATCAATTCTTCAAAAAATTAACAGAAAACACCCCGGTTACAAAATGAATTTTATCTTCCATTCTAGATGAAATTTGTGATACCAACCTAAAACAAAGTTGCAGATCCAGTCGAGGTCGACCTTCACCAAAAATTCCAGGACTAAGGGTCGCCAGAGTTGGCCGGAAATTACCAATTTTCGTTGAAAATCTGTAATAACCCGGAAATCCGAGCCAATTTAATTTTTTTTTGGCAAATTTAGTGAATTTTGAATATTTAAAATGAATTATTTTAAATATTAAAGACGAGAAGTTTATTTTGAATAGAATTAGAATGTATATATTTATTTGAATCAACTTTAGAATTTAAATATTTATTTTTAATTATAAAAGAAATTGAAAATGGCGCGGTGGTTTGAAATTTAGATTTCGAATTTCAAATGAATGTATAGGATTCAAAATAAATCGGATTTTAGTGAAACCAAAAATATTAGAATCTAATTGAGAATATCTTTCCAACGAATCCGAAAATTTGAAATTTCATAGCGGGAATCAAAATTATGTCCACTTGAAATTTCAGAATAGTCGCTATGGAATTCTGGCCCTTAAAAATGGAAAATTTTCAAACGACCTCGATTTTCGACGAAACTACTTTTGTTGGATCCGTGATTTCAAATTATTGCTAGGTTTAAAAATTCGTAATTTTTCAAATTAATATGTGAGCGTGGCAAAGGAAAACGCGTTTGACCAGTTTCAGTTGATTTTAATCAACTGGAAAATGGCCATTTTTCAAACGGTCTCAGAATTTGACGCATTTGGTTTAGCTAGTCGGTGAGAACTCCTCACCTTTAATTTATTTCTAGTTTGAAATATATGCTAGGATACAGACGGTGCTTAGCAGCACCCGACACCCGTCGTCCACAAACCTTGGATGACTTGTTTGTTTGTTTAATTTTTCAAACGGTCTCAGAATAATCGACTGGAAAACGCATTTGAGCAGTTTCAGTTGATTTTAATCGACAAAGGAAAACGCGTTTGGTTTAGCTAGTCGGTGAGAACTCCTCACCTTTAATTTATTTCTAGTTTGAAATATATGCTAGGATACAGACAGTGCTTAGCAGCACCCGACATCCGTCATCCACAAACCATGGATGACTTGTTTGTTTGAGTTCTACATTGTGAAATTTGATTGTGTGATGTGAAATGAAATAAAATATTTTATAGGGGGGAAATATTTTATAGTTAAAAATATAATTTTTAACATGTACATAAAATAAATATTTATGAACAAATTGGACGATTTGTTTGTATACACTGATTTGACTGATATTGATTGGGATGATAAATTTTACGCATCGCCCAATTGCTCAAATAAAATCAGTTTTTGTTTTTTTGAAACCCCAAACGGGTATTGGGATGAGATTTGATGTACACTAATCCCAATCGTTTAGTTGTATGTCAATCGATGGATTGACAGACTGTGCAAGCGTTAATTATTTATTTTTAATGCTTATGCAGTTGTGTGGTGCACTCTGGATCGTGGTTGATGATTTATCGTTGTTGTTATATACATGTGTTGTATGGAATCCATAGAATTGACACTATATGGTATTGATTGGGCCTCATTCTAATTTGGAAAATAAAGAATGAAAATTCATGTGTTGAATAGAAAATAATTTCATGTGTTGAATAAAAGCCGTGTTGATTAGATTGACGCCATTTTGATGTGAACGATATTTATATCGATTTTATTCATTCTTATAATGAATATAGAAAAGAAAGTGATTTCAAAATATAGCATTTGAAAATATTATCATTGGTATATCAATGATGTGGAATATTCAATTTTGAATCGAAATTGAATATGAAGTTGAAATCGTTTTAAAAACGAATTTAAAACGATTTTTATAATACGTTTTAAAAGGAAATCGACGAAATATATATTATATATATAGAATGGCCTGAATAGAACGCGCCGTGTCGCGGTAGTTCGCGAATTTCGACCATTGACTTCGAATGGATATTACGGGTGATCCGACCGTCGAATTCTCCTAATACCGGAATCATTGGGTTCGTATCGAAAAGAGATTTCTAATGAATATTAGGGATTTGGAATCTAATGGTTGGATTTGGAATTATGTCCAAACCAAATTTGGAAAAGGTCGCTGTAAGTGCAGTTCGATGGCCGTTGATGGAAATCGACTGTACGGGCCTTGATAAAATTATTAAAAATAATAATAATTCGTGTAAAATAAAAAGAAATGATTTGTGAAGAATTGGGATGAAAAATTCCAAATTTGAAAAGATAAAAAGAGATTTTTATCGAAATGAACTTTTTTTGAACTAGAACTAAAACCATTTATTTTTGAAATAAATAAACTGGATTTGAAATGGTTTTGAAAATAACCAGAATATCCAATAATTGAATTGGAATGGATTTGAATCGAAATTGTCTTTGGAATATTTCGATGTTGGATTTCGTGATGAAACAGATATTGTTATGGGAATTTGAGAGATATATTTATATCGTGTAACACCCCGTATGTTAAATAACTTGTTATAACATAAATCAGAGCAGAATTAAATTTAATATTCTGAATCAGGGGAAACGGGCTGTGCCATTGCGTTCGTCTCGGAAAAATACGCGAAATAGAGTCCGAGTTTTCGTAAATCGGAGTCCGTATGACCAAGTTATGGCCCGTCAAAGTTTCACGAAAAATCAAAAACGAAAACTGCTCATGTTTTGAGGCCCGGGATGAGTTTTGGGCTGTTTTTTTTGGGCCCTAAATGGTTCCTACACTTGACTTCTTCTCCAAGACATGCTTTAAAGGCTAGGATTGGTTCTAGGGTATATCCTATGGTCCTAAAACATCTAACTAATCTATATATACACCCTAATACCCCCCTTATCCTTACCAAAAATAGATCTAAGGCCATTATGCCACCACTTAGAAAATTGGAGAGCCTCCACTAAAAATCCTAAGAGGGTTTGCAAGCTAATCTACATCTTCTTCTACTTAATCATTGGGATTTGCTTCATTTAACTTGCTAATCTTGTTTTGGTGAGCTTCTATCCCCTTAATAATCAATTATTGAATTGATTATGATAAGATGTGATAAAGTATGGCTATGTTTGTGGATCCATATATTTATGCAAGCTTGATGTAGTGAATATTATGTGTTTTGCAAGTTATATGCCTTATGTCATGCAAGTTTCATAATATGTAATCATGAATGTTTATGCAAGTTATGTATATGTTGAAATGCAAGTTTAACATAATATGCAAGCCTATGCAAGTATGTGAATGTTTATGCAAGTTATGTATATGTTGAAATGCAAGTTTAACATAATATGCAAGCCTATGCAAGTATGTGAATGTTTATGCAAGTTATGTATATGTTGAAATGCAAGTTTAACATAATATGCAAGCCTATGCAAGTATGTGAATGTTTATGCAAGTTATGTATATGTTGAAATGCAAGTTTAACATAATATGCAAGCCTATGCAAGTATGTGAATGTTTATGCAAGTTATGTATATGTTGAAATGCAAGTTTAACATGATATGCAAGCTTATGCAAGTATATGAATGCTTATGCAAGTATGTGAGTGCTTATGCAAGTTAAGCATATGCTAAAATGCAAGTTCTACATGTTATGCAAATTACATGTATGATGATATGTAAGTTCATATGCAACATGTTATGCAAATCACATGTTTGATGATATGTAAGTTCATATGCAACATGTTATGTAAGACACATGTTTGATAATATGCAAGTTTGGGTCGAATATAGTTGGGTTAATACATGCTCATATATGCAAGTTGACATCCTCTTAACCCATGATAAAGTATATGCTAAACCCATGTTATGTGTGGTAAATCTTCCCTTTATTATGTTATGTCATAATGACGATTTACGTGGGGAACGATGGGGTTAATTAATATGTTAATTAAAAGTATGTTGAAATGGGTATGATTAAGCATACCATAAAAAAATTAATTAACATAAGTGGGAATTTACCTATTGAGTTAGGTCTACCCCATGGGAATTTACCTATTGAGTTAGGTCTACCCATGTTATGGAAAACTTGATATTAATTAGGGATAATTAATATGGGGGTGATTAATTAGGTGTAATTAATCGACTAAGACACGAGGTTGGACTCATTTGTAGTGTAAAACTGCCCGGACCCGACCGGCTTAACCAGTTGCTACAAATGTCAGCCCAATGTGAGAGGTCTTAGCCATAAATTAAATACGTGATTAAGGTAAAGACACGAGGTTAGACTCTGTTATGACGTAAGACTGCCCGGATTCTACCGGCTTAACCAGACGGTCATAACAGCCAGTCTAATGTGGGAGGTCTTTATGGGAGATCACGGTCTTAATTAATTAAGAAACACTTAACCATATTAGCATGTAGTGGGACATGAGGGGTTAAGTGGGTGCCTTGGGTGGCATGTAGTAACTAGTGGGGGTGCCTTGGGTGGCATGAGAAAACTAGTGGGTTGCCTTGGGTGGCAATAGAAAATACGATTAGAATACTTAACCAGAGTGGAACATGTAACTAAACATGATTAAAGAGTTAAGTAAGTGCCTTGGGTGGCATGGGGGAATCAAGTAAGTGCCTTGGGTAGCATGCGGAAATCTAGTGGGTGCCTTAAGTGGCAATTGTAATATAATTGGATGACTTAACCAAACATTAACATGTAAGGGGGCATGATTATAAAAAGGGGTTAAGTGGAATGCACTAGATAAAATGACAAGCTTAAGTAGTAGCTTGTGGGGGCCCATTTCAACCAATATCCCAAACGTATCTTTGTGGGCTCGACCCATGTCGAGTGACGGGACACGCATATTGGGCTTGATTATAAGAGGCCAAAACGGGGTAGCGGTGGCAACGCAAGTCCAACGGGTTTCATATGCGTGTGTGGGCCCGGGCTGGTAGATAAGCCGTTGTTGCATCGTGTAGATATAAAGCCGTGCACCGTTGATAGTATTGGGTAGCCACTTTAGGGGAGTGATACACCCCACTGTGGGACCAGCACGGGTATCTACGTTAGGGAGCCGATCGATGGGGAGTAGTGGGTACACCTAGTAAAGATAGGAGCAGACGGCACCTATGTAGGGGTACACGAAACTACTGGGTAAGATTACTAGGTACACCTAGTGAATGTAGGGGCAGACGGCACCTACGTGGTCAGTTATACACCTAGTGGAGGTAGGGGCAGACGGCACCTACGTGGTCAGCTAGAAGTACCAGAGACTACTAGCTATATTTTCTAAGACTTTAGTGGGATCAACCTTTAAGTAGGAATTACTCTTGGTGGGTAGAACTGGTGTGGTGCAGTTAGTAATTATCCTTGGGTGGGTAGATGCGTCTTTACGGTTATCTTAGTTCGTCCTGTGTTCGTGGGCAACTTAGTGTAGTCATTATCCCCAAAGATACCATACCGAGTTCATATCATACCCTAATTACTTTAATAATTGTATTATTAAGGAGATAGGGTTCACTCAGGCTTATGTCTGACCCCCGTTGTTTTTATCTTTTTCCTTCAGGTCCTCAGGTTGGGCCTAGTGCTAGTGGGCTTTGATCAGTTTGCTTTATCTATCTCTTGGAGCTTGGACCGTAGATGTAGAGCTCAGCTTATCTTATCTTTTCTGTTATGGCTATTTGTTATGAGTAGTGGGATTATGTACTTATTTTATTCAGGATGGATATTTTGTACTTGACTCTTGTTATGGTTTTATGATGTAACCAAACATGTTTTACTTTCCGCTGCTATGAGATGATGTTTTAAAATTTCAAGTATTACATTATATCTGTCTTGTTGTAATTTTACTGTTCTATACTCACTAAAAATACTCCACCGATGCTATGGCATTCCCTTAGTGAGTGACTATAGCGGGTGTGGGGTGTTACACGTGGTATCAGAGCTTAAGGTTACCGGAACAGATAAAATTTTTAGAAAAACTATTTTCTAAGAATATTTTTGGAAAGGAGTATTTTCAAAAACATGTCTTTTAAGAGAAAAGTTTTTGAAAGGAAAGCATAATCCCCAATAGCCATATCTATATCTTTCGAATTCTCCATTTTGAATCTCTTCCTTTCTCTCGTTTTGAGTTTCCCCTCTGCGTATAGATGATCTTTCTAAGATAGATAAGGATGGAAAACCACTTCAAGGGACTTAGACGTTAGTCGGATTAGAAGTTGGTTCAAGAAGGAGGAGGACTGGTAGGTATCTATTGGATAAACGATGGGAGGAAGGCTCAAATAGTTGTTTGGTTAATGAAGGGTGAAACCTCATTGGTGGGAGGTTGTGAGTGGAGAATAGGGAAGAGGAAGGCTAGTAGTTATCCTTTTGAGAGGAATAGGACACGTTATTAGGATTGTCCAAAGAATCAAGGGCAAGGTATGGAATCTTCTGGGGGGTAATTGTATTCCCTCACGACTAAGGTACCAGATGGGGATAAGACCGTCTAGGTTGGAATTTGGATTTCTTTATTATCCGATTCAAACTTTATTTGATCCTGATATATCGAGTTCGTTTATCTCACCATTGATAGTTGAGTCACTGCACTTAGACACCAGTTTGGTTGATGATCCCTTAGTTGTTTCAAACCCAATTGGGCTCCATGGTGTGGTTGGGTTTGAAAGTTTCTATACTTAGCGTTGAGTTTAGATGTGATGCTTGTTGGGCTTCACGGGCTATGGGTTAATTTTGGGTATGGACTGGTTATCCAGTAGGAGTGTTGTTCTTCATTTTCAAGGGAGAGTTGTTAGGCTTATGGGCCGCCTAAGTAACATTCTCGAGATCTCTTGTAATCCCATAGAATTTGTTATGCTAAGGTATCTAGAATCGCCTGACACGTTGGTCTAGAGTCTGCGATCTGTTAGAGCGGTCCGGGAATACCCGGATGTGTTTGAGGAGGTGAAGGGCTTACCTCCGAAGCGGGAGATTGACTTCCGAATATATCTGGTGGATAAGGCCAAACCAGTATCTTGGCCAGTGTGCCACATGGCTCCTAGTGAGAGGAGGGAACTCCATAAGTAAGTAGGCGATTTGCTTGAGAAGGGGTTCATAAGACGAAGTATATCGGAGTGGGGCGCTCCAGTAGTTTTTGTTATGAAGGCGGATGGGTCCCTCAGACTTTGTGTAGGATAAAGGGAACTAAAGAAACTCACAAAGAAGAATAGATACCCATTGCCGAGGATTAATGATCTCCTTGATCAGTTGGCTGGCGCCTCAGTATTTTTGTAGTAGGACTTAGCCATGGGATTTCATCAGTTGAGAGTGGCTAAGAATAGTATAGAGGAGACTGCCTTTGGGACTCCGGATGATTTCTTTTATGAGTGGTTGGTGATGCCATTGGGTTTGACGAACGCCCCCGCATACTTTGTTGAGAAGGGTGTTCAGGGAGTACCTAAATAAGTTCGTGATGGTCTTTGTAGATGACATCTGGGTCTTTTCTAGGAGCGAAATAAGTTTTCGTATGTGCTCAATATGCTGAGCAGGGCCAGTATAGGATAAACGACGGTTTTGGAGCGAGACTGGCGAGAACATCCAGAATTGGTCAAGGGCTTAATTATTTAGCCATTTTTACTAGTATTGTCTCACGTAGGTCGTCTGAATTCGAAGGAGGTATCCCTTGGGTGTTTGTCTGATATTGGTTTAGGCCTTTGGGGCTTGCATTTGGGGGATGCCGAATTCGACTAGGGTGGTCTGCGTGGGAGATAGTTGTGATGATTTTGGATGATATTCTGGTGGAGAAGAGCATGCCCTACATCTTAGGGAAGTGTTGGAGACTCTTCGAGCGCATAGTCTTAGGACAGCAAAAGTGGATGGGATCCTTAGCATCCTATGAGTAAGGGTAACATGGTAACGGACACCTTAAGTAGAAAAAGGTTGTCCTTGAGTTCATTGTTCGTTGAACGACGGAGCTTAGAGTTTATTTCTAAGTTTGACTTTAGACCTTCCGTTGACTTTGTACCCGGTTTGCTAGCTTCTTTGGAAGTTAGACCTACTCTTTTGGGGCGGATTGGAGAAGCACAGAGGGGCGACCCACAGTTGGTTGAGTTAGTAGAGAAGCTCATAAGGGGGGAGTCGTCCAGCCATTTGAGTAGGTACACCTTAGAGATAGAGGGTGCTTGTGTAGAGACGGTAGACTTTGTGTACCGCAAGATGAGGGTTTGAGGAAGGTTATTCCTGATAATGCACACCGTTTTAGGATGACCATTCATCCCGGTGGGGACGAGATGTACCAAGACATGAAAAGGACTTTCTTCTGGGCCGGTATGAAGAAAGATGTGGCCGAGTATGTTGCTAGATGCTTGGTGTGCCAACAAGTAAAAGCAGAGCAAAAGAAGCCAGGTGGGTTGCTTCATCCTTTGGAAGTTCCGAAATGGAAGTGGGATAGTGTCTCGATGGACTTCGTTGATGGTTTACCGAGATCGAGGAAGGGCAATACAGGAATTTGGGTCGTGGTTGATAGACTTACTAAGAGCGCCCATTTCATACCCGTAAAGAGTAAGAGGACTGCTCCATGGCTTGGTTCAGTCTATGTTCGAGAGATAGTTCGATTGCATGGGGTACCTTCCAGCATAGTGAGTGATCGAGATCCTATCTTCACTAGTGAGTTTTTGAAGAGTTTACAGGAGGCGGTGGGGACTCAGTTGTGTTTGAGCACCGCATATCATCCTCAGACAGACGGCCCGACCGAGAGGGTGAACCGTGTTTTGGAAGACCTTTTGAGGCTTTGTATCTTGGATTTTGGAGGTACATGGGAAGAGCATCTTCCTTTGGTGGAGTTTGCATATAACAACAGCTTCCAGTCTAGTATTGGCATGGCACCTTTTGAAGCTCTTTATGGAAGGCCTTGTCGATCACCTACATGTTGGTGGGAATCTACGGATAAGATCTTGCTAGGGCCCGATATGGTTAGAGAGACTTCAGAGAAGGTTGATTTGATTCGAAGAAGGATGAAAGCAGCGCAAGACAGACAGAAATCTTATGCAGATAAGAGGAGGACTGATCTTGAGTTTGAAGTTGGGGACATGGTTTTTGTCAAAGTGTCTCCATTACGGAATGTTGTTCGCTTTGGATCCGCTGGGAAGTTAGCACCGAGGTTTGTAGGACCGTTTCCTGTCAAGGAAAGAATTGGACGGATGGCATATAGGGTGGAGTTGCCAGACAGACTTAGTGGTATACATGATGTTTTCCATGTGTCACATTTGAGGAAGTGCCTACATGAGACCGCAGAGGTGGTAGAGCCGAGCTTGCTTAGAGAAGTGGAAGTAGAGCGTGATGCGACGATTCGACGAGCTCCTACTCGCATCCTTGGGTCAGAGATTAAGAAGTTGAGAAACAGAGAGGTTCAGCTAGTCAAAGTGCAATGGGGAGATGACGAGAGCAATGCTACTTGGGAGACGGAAGCGAAGATGCGTTCTTTGTACCCTTTTCTTTTCGAGAGTATGTTCTTTAACTTCTCCTTTATTGCCTATCTTGTACTTATCTTGTCCTTAGTATGTCCTCTCGTTAGCACCTTTGACCTTTTAGATAGGGTAAACCTATGGTTGAAACATGTGTTTGAGACATGTTATGATTGATGGATGCAAGTGGATGCAAGTGTTTGCTAGTGGTTGCTCGTGGATGCATATACACACACTTTAGGCACTAGATCGGCTCAATCACTTCATATTGCATATTGCATATAAATGTGTGTAGGTAGCTATATTAATGGATGTATGATGGTTGTGCTATCATATGGATGATGCATTTATTCGGTGAATGATTGTGCACGCATGTAGAAATAGTATGTGTCGATAGGGTTCTTTCGCATACATATTGGATGCATGGCACTATCATGGTTTGCATTAAGGAGGTCAACTGAATCAGTAGACCGCCTGATTTTGCATTAGATAGGGAACATATACACACACTTTTTGCATATGTTCATACAACATTAGAAACTTTAAGGACAATGGATGCCAGTGTTTGATGGTTGAGTAGATGGTTGTTTGGTTGGTAGGATACGTTCTTCTTGACTTAGAGATTTCGGGGACGAAATCCTTTAAGTAGGGGAGAATGTAACACCCCGTATGTTAAATAACTTGTTATAACATAAATCAGAGCAGAATTAAATTTAATATTCTGAATCAGGGGAAACGGGCTGTGCCATTGCGTTCGTCTCGGAAAAATACGCGAAATAGAGTCCGAGTTTTCGTAAATCGAAGTCCGTATGACCAAGTTATGGCCCGTCAAAGTTTCACGAAAAATCAAAAACGAAAACTGCTCATGTTTTGAGGCCCGGGATGAGTTTTGGGCTGTTTTTTTTGGGCCCTAAATGGTTCCTACACTTGACTTCTTCTCCAAGACATGCTTTAAAGGCTAGGATTGGTTCTAGGGTATATCCTATGGTCCTAAAACATCTAACTAATCTATATATACACCCTAATACCTCCCTTATCCTTACCAAAAATAGATCTAAGGCCATTATGCCACCACTTAGAAAATTGGAGAGCCTCCACTAAAAATCCTAAGAGGGTTTGCAAGCTAATCTACATCTTCTTCTACATAATCATTGGGATTTGCTTCATTTAACTTGCTAATCTTGTTTTGGTGAGCTTCTATCCCCTTAATAATCAATTATTGAATTGATTATGATAAGATGTGATAAAGTATGGCTATGTTTGTGGATCCATATATTTATGCAAGCTTGATGTAGTGAATATTATGTGTTTTGCAAGTTATATGCCTTATGTCATGCAAGTTTCATAATATGTAATCATGAATGTTTATGCAAGTTATGTATATGTTGAAATGCAAGTTTAACATAATATGCAAGCCTATGCAAGTATGTGAATGTTTATGCAAGTTATGTATATGTTGAAATGCAAGTTTAACATAATATGCAAGCCTATGCAAGTATGTGAATGTTAACGCAAGTTATGTATATGTTGAAATGCAAGTTTAACATAATATGCAAGCCTATGCAAGTATGTGAATGTTTATGCAAGTTATGTATATGTTGAAATGCAAGTTTAACATAATATGCAAGCCTATGCAAGTATGTGAATGTTTATGCAAGTTATGTATATGTTGAAATGCAAGTTTAACATAATATGCAAGCCTATGCAAGTATGTGAATGTTTATGCAAGTTATGTATATGTTGAAATGCAAGTTTAACATGATATGCAAGCTTATGCAAGTATATGAATGCTTATGCAAGTATGTGAGTGCTTATGCAAGTTAAGTATATGCTAAAATGCAAGTTCTACATGTTATGCAAATTACATGTATGATGATATGTAAGTTCATATGCAACATGTTATGCAAATCACATGTTTGATGATATGTAAGTTCATATGCAACATGTTATGTAAGACACATGTTTGATAATATGCAAGTTTGGGTCGAATATAGTTGGGTTAATACATGCTCATATATGCAAGTTGACATCCTCTTAACCCATGATAAAGTATATGCTAAACCCATGTTATGTGTGGTAAATCTTCCCTTTATTATGTTATGTCATAATGACGATTTACGTGGGGAACGATGGGGTTAATTAATATGTTAATTAAAAGTATGTTGAAATGGGTATGATTAAGCATACCATAAAAAATTAATTAACATAAGTGGGAATTTACCTATTGAGTTAGGTTACCCCATGGGAATTTACCTATTGAGTTAGGTCTACCCATGTTATGGAAAACTTGATATTAATTAGGGATAATTAATATGGGGGTGATTAATTAGGTGTAATTAATCGACTAAGACACGAGGTTGGACTCATTTGTAGTGTAAAACTGCCCGGACCCGACCGGCTTAACCAGTTGCTACAAATGTCAGCCCAATGTGAGAGGTCTTAGCCATAAATTAAATACGTGATTAAGGTAAAGACACGAGGTTAGACTCTGTTATGACGTAAGACTGCCCGGATTCTACCGGCTTAACCAGGCGGTCATAACAGCCAGTCTAATGTGGGAGGTCTTTATGGGAGATCACGGTCTTAATTAATTAAGAAACACTTAATCATATTAGCATGTAGTGGGACATGAGGGGTTAAGTGGGTGCCTTGGGTGGCATGTAGTAACTAGTGGGGGTGCCTTGGGTGGCATGAGAAAACTAGTGGGTTGCCTTGGGTGGCAATAGAAAATACGATTAGAATACTTAACCAGAGTGGAACATGTAACTAAACATGATTAAAGGGTTAAGTAAGTGCCTTGGGTGGAATGGGGGAATCAAGTAAGTGCCTTGGGTGGCATGCGGAAATCTAGTGGGTGCCTTAAGTGGCAATTGTAATATAATTTGATGACTTAACCAAACCTTAACATGTAAGGGGGCATGATTATAAAAAGGGGTTAAGTGGAATGCACTAGATAAAATGACAAGCTTAAGTAGTAGCTTGTGGGGGCCCATTTCAACCAATATCCCAAACGTATCTTTGTGGGCTCGACCCATGTCGAGTGACGGGACACGCATATTGGGCTTGATTATAAGAGGCCAAAACGGGGTAGCGGTGGCAACGCAAGTCCAACGGGTTTCATATGCGTGTGTGGGCCCGGGTTGGTAGATAAGCCGTTGTTGCATCGTGTAGATATAAAGCCGTGCACCGTTGATAGTATTGGGTAGCCACTTTAGGGGAGTGATACACCCCACTGTGGGACCAGCACGGGTATCTACGTTAGGGAGCCGATCGATGGGGAGTAGTGGGTACACCTAGTAAAGATAGGAGCAGACGGCACCTATGTAGGGGTACACGAAACTACTGGGTAAGATTACTAGGTACACCTAGTGAATGTAGGGGCAGACGGCACCTACGTGGTCAGTTATACACCTAGTGGAGGTAGGGGCAGACGGCACCTACGTGGTCAGCTAGAAGTACCAGAGACTACTAGCTATATTTTCTAAGACTTTAGTGGGATCAACCTTTAAGTAGGAATTACTCTTGGTGGGTAGAACTGGTGTGGTGCAGTTAGTAATTATCCTTGGGTGGGTAGATGCGTCTTTACGGTTATCTTAGTTCGTCCTGTGTTCGTGGGCAACTTAGTGTAGTCATTATCCCCAAAGATACCATACCGAGTTCATATCATACCCTAATTACTTTAATAATTGTATTATTAAGGAGATAGGGTTCACTCAGGCTTATGTCTGACCCCCGTTGTTTTTATCTTTTTCCTTCAGGTCCTCAGGTTGGGCCTAGTGCTAGTGGGCTTTGATCAGTTTGCTTTATCTATCTCTTGGAGCTTGGACCGTAGATGTAGAGCTCAGCTTATCTTATCTTTTCTGTTATGGCTATTTGTTATGAGTAGTGGGATTATGTACTTATTTTATTCGGGATGGATATTTTGTACTTGACTCTTGTTATGGTTTTATGATGTAACCAAACATGTTTTACTTTCCGCTGCTATGAGATGATGTTTTAAATTTTCAAGTATTACATTATATCTGTCTTGTTGTAATTTTACTGTTCTATACTCACTAAAAATACTCCACCGATGCTATGGCATTCCCTTAGTGAGTGACTATAGCGGGAGTGGGGTGTTACATATCGTTATTTCCAATACGATATTTGTTAGTCGTAGAATTTGATATTGAATATAAGCCGACATATTTTCTATTCAGAGCCTTGTATTTAATATCAAATGTGATTTGGGTTTGTAGTGAATGGTGTCTTCATTAACACTATTCTTAAACCCAGTTGAGAAAAAATTGTATCTTTTTATTTAGATTTAATGAAGTATACCAATTAATTGGTATTTAATTGGAATTGAATTGGAATTTATTTTTGGGTTTATCGTGAACGGTGTTTTAAATAACACTTTTTCTTTAACCCGATAATTAATGGAATGTGATTTTGGGTTTATCGTGAACCGTGTTTTAGATGACATTGGTTGTTTAACCCAGTTAAAGGCAGGATATTGATTTTGGGAAGATTAAAACTAAGTGGGGTTTTAATGAATCTTTAATTAGATTGAAGTGATCGAGAATGGAGTATCACCAGTTTTTCTCCAGGCGATAGTTAAATCTTTAATTAAGATTTGAACGTGAAATGGTAATTGAATTTACCGATAACACTGTGGTGTTAGATATGAAGTATGACCAGTTTTACTTCATGGGATGAATAGGTTGGGATTAATAAATAAAATAAATGATTACTTCGGTGTGGTTCGCTAATCCCGACTAGTTTGAATTGATATTCAAAGAAGATTAAAGAATTTATCTTTGATAAAATTAATGAGAACCTTTCCCAAAGGATAAGAACATTTGAATAAAAGAATATTCTGAATTGGAATGAGGCGTATGTTGTGTTTGTGTAACACTTGTTTATTATATACGCGAGTTATTCAAAAAGACCGGGTTTATCCCATTATGAATAACTGATTCGACGTGGTGTCGAGGAAGAAGACGGTGGTTGAAGACCGGAGATCTTCACATCGTTTGGGTGATTACTGATGATCTTGATTGGGTTGTACACCCAAGAGGAGGGAATCAGTTGGTGATCATCTAGACGTACTTGGAGATCGATGGATATGCGAGGTACAAGGTGCCTCCGATTTCGTTCAGACCCAGAACGAACTTGTAAATGGACTGTATGTCTGACATTGGATTTTATTCTGTGTGATTGATTTTTATTAAATATATATATATCTGTTTGGCGATGGAGAATTTATTCTCTTGCTTAACGTCCTTCTCTGAGACGTACGAGCTCAGGGGTTATATATTGATAGATATCAAACGATGGAGTGAACGGCCTATGTGGCATTCCTAAGTGGAAAATGATCAAGGCTTTTGTTGAAAAGCAAAGTCTTGTGGTTGATGATCAAAGCACCGCTGTGTGGCATAGCTTTGTGTAACGTGAATTCGCGAGCCTCACACCCTGGTTGTGAACCAGAAACGGGAGAGGACGTCAGGGAGGGCATGCATTTCCTTCTAGCTAGGGTGTTGTCAGTGCTTAAACTGGCTGACATTTATATACTTTCACCTGTGTGGTTGTTGCTCTTGCGAGGCGCCTCAGTTATATCGGTCGATCCGGGACCGATGGAGTCATTCATTGGCTCATTTACGCCCCAAAGGGTAGGGAAACGTAGTGTTCAGGCATAATAATCCACATCGTTGGACCGGCCCTGACGATCCAAGGGTCGATGCATTCTATCCCTGAGACATGGGCTAGATTGTCTCGAATTCGGTGGAGGACGATCCCTTGCCTCCGTTCACAGATGGAAATCCAGCATCCAATACGTGACTTTGCGGTTTTGATTGTAGAGCCTAGTATGGTGACATGAAATATGGTACCCATGCCGTCTATGACTAATACTTATGATTTGAAGTTGTTTTATACACTATGCACTTATAATATTATCAAATGATTTGTTTTAAACGTACCAAACATGTTTGGCTATTATAATGGAAAACCCTATCCCCCGGCTTGCGTTGCACTGTGTGATAGGACCTGGGTCTTATAATAGCTTCATTTTTTCAAAAAGCATTGCGCTGTTTTTTATATGCACTGGTATTCTTGGGAGGAAACCCATTCCGTGTTATACGGCATGGTCCCTTGATATATCTGATTTAAAGTAAAGTTTTTAATAATTGTTTTAGTTCTCACACCAGTCACATGACTGACCTGGAGTTTATTGTTTTAACCTAACTCTAGGTGCCCTTATTTTGACACGGGCAGCTAGTAGTTTTGGTTTTGCAGATTTATATTCACAGGATCCTGATTTCCAGATGAAGCGATATTCGGAAAGCTCTGTATCCGTGTATTACTTCTAGTTATGTTTTGTATTATTTTCCACTGCGATGTATTTAAATGTAATTTAAATCTCTGATATTTTTTGTGTAATATTTATTCATACTCTGTATATTCTTGTATTTTGATGGAGTTGTTGTAATATACAATGAAATGTTCTTCTGTCTGCGTTCTTTTATGTGTTGTTCTCAAAGTATCCGGGCTTTCCTTACCGGGGAAGTTACAGGTCCTTACAGTGGTATCAGAGCTTTGGTTTACAAATCTCAGAGAACAAGACACATTAGAACCATACGAAAGAATTCATCAGAGATTGGATTAGTAATATCCAACGAGAATGACTCGTTAGAGATAGGATCAGTAGTATCCTAGAACGAGTGTGAAGGGTAGGGTTTTTGAAATAAAAGTGAAAACAAATTTTGTTTTGAAAATTTAAATCAACTATTCGTATTTGATTATTTATTTTATATTGAATTTGGACAATGCAGTATATAAAGATTTTGCGTATACGTCTGATCCATGTGTATTTGAAGTTTTAATATACTGGATAGATATAGAATACCACTTTATTCGCCCGGAGATGATTCTGATGATTACTTGAGTATCATCAGAATTTATATTCGAGTGCCGAAAGTGGGATTTCTATATGATTCCATTAGACTGGTGTGAGAACCAAAGCTAGATAGGTTTATTGTTGTGATTTGGTATCAAAAACATCTGTATATGTACCAAAATTATGAATTTGAAACGTTAATCAACTAATTGATTACTGGTTGTTGTTTGATTATGGTTTGATTTATTTAAGTGTTGAACCTTTAGCCAATTTGATCAAATAGTGAGTTGTATTGAAAATTAGTCGCATTTGCATGCATATACATGTACTTACATTAAACATGTTATAGCAAGGAGGCAAGAGCAGAGGAATAAAATTGTTTGCCCAACAAATAGGTACATGTTTATTGTATTTCCTGGGTTTTGAATGATTTTATGAGCCGGTTGGCTAGCCACTTGGCTTTTTCTTTTTCTTTTGGATTGAAGAAGGCCATGGGAGGCTATATGAAATATCCCGAAGTCCCCGGTGCAGGGGAGGTTATGGCGAAATTTTTCGAAAATTTAGGGTGTTAGCTAAATTTTTGAAAAAATTGAAAAGTTCTTAGAAACTGAAAAGTTGAAGAACTTAAGCCGTAATGAAAGTAATGAAAGTTGAGTTGGTTTGTGAAACAACTTTCGGCCTCATCCCTTTTCAGGGATGAAAAGTTTTAAGTGGGGGAGATTGTAATAACCCCGAAATCTAAGCCAATTTAAAATTTTTATTTTTGCAATTTTACTGAATTTTGAATACTTAAAATGAATTATTTTAAATATTAATGATGAGAAGTTTATTTTGAGTAGAATTAGAATGTATATATTTATTTGAATCTACGTTAGAATATAAATATTTATTTTTAATTATAAAAGGAATTGAAAATGGCGTGGTAATTTGAAATTTCGATTTCGAATTTCAAATCAATGTACAGGATTCAAAATAAATCTTATTTTAGTGAAACTAAAAATATTAGAATCTAATTGAGAATATCTTTCCAGCGAATCTGAAAAATTGAAATTTCATGGCGAGAATCAAAAGATATGTCCAATTGAAATTTCAGAATAGTCGCTATGGAATTCTGGCCCTTAAAAATGGAAATTTTGCAAACTGCCTCGGTTTTCGACGAAACTACTTTTGTTGGATCCGTGATATCAAATTATTAATAGGTTTCAAAATTCGTAATTTTTCGAATTAATATGTGAGCGTGGCAAAGGAAAATGCGTTTGACCAGTTTCAGTTGATTTTAATCGACTGGAAAATGGCCATTTTTCAAACGGTCTCGGAATTTGACGAAATTAGTTTTGTTAGGACTATCGTCAATACGAAGCTAGAAATTATTTTTCGGGAATTTTTCTAGTTAGTATACGGCTCCGGTAAAAAGAAATGTGCGTTCAAATTCAATATATTGAGTTATATGTTGATTTTGACGAAAGCTGATCGTAACGGCTGAATCGGCATACGAAACATAGCCCATTGTGTTCAGAATGGGGGTATTTAGCTAGGGACGACAGTCGGTGGGTTCGATTTCGAGGTCGAAATAAAAGTTGCTTTTTGAAATTAAATAATTAAATAAATATAAAACCTCCCTCACACTCTCTCTCTCCCTTACTAGGTCAACAACCCCCCCTTCGTTCTAATCGACAGAACAAAGAAAAAAAGAGAAAAAAAAATCGCGCCTTCCAGCCCTAGCCGCCACCCACCGCCGCTACCCCTCCTCCACCTGCGCGCGACGCGACACCCCCTACACCTGCGCGTGACGCGACCCCCCCACCTGCGCGCGATGCGATGCCCCCCCTCCACCTGCGCGCGATGCGACACCCCCCTGCTGTGGACGGTGATCTGAATTCCTCCCTCCTCCTTCTCTCCTCCATTCCCTCTCTCCCCCACTGAAATTGAATCGTGCCTCCCACTCGAGCCCACAGCTCGACCAGCGAGCACAGCCTCCCTTCCATCCCTCTTTAAAAGTGAGTTTCATTCCTTTTAATTTTATTTATTTATGCGAATAATGACTCGATTTTTATTTATATTTTTAGCACATAAAAATTCGATCTCTTATTTATATATTCGACATAAGAAAAAGATTGGATTTTTAGAGTAGAAAAGGCGAGTTAAAAATTAGATTTTTATATTAGAGGAAGATTAGATTTTTAGAAATAGAAAAGTTTATATTTTTAATAATAAAAATGAGATTTTTATATAGTAGAGATTATAAAAATATGATTTTATATAATGTAGAGTAATAAAGATTTGATCTTTATAGAAGTAGCAATGGAAAAATATAATTTTTATATTATAGAAAGGTTAAAAATATAATTTTTATATTATAGAAAGGTTAAACATATAATTTTTATATTATACAAAGGTTAAAGATATATTTTTTATATTATAGAAAGGTTAAAGATATAATTTTTATAAGTGTAGTAAGATAAAAATTCGATCTTTATAGAAGGAGTAGAAACATAAAAATATAATTTTTATATAGAGAGAAGGAAAATATAATATTTATCATAAAGCTAGCGTCACCAAAATTGTGATTTTTGTCTATATAGTAGCGGTAGAAAAATAGAATGTTTATCCATATAGCGTGGTTAGAAAAATGTGATTTTTATATACAGCAACAATATAAAAATGTGATTTTTATATATGTAGTGGCTACGGACAATGAAAGTGACAAAAGGCGAGAACGGTGAAGACTTCTACATATGAAGAGTCATGACGTTTGGTTTAGCTAGTAGGTGAGAACTCCTCACCTTTAATTTATTTCTAGTTTGAAATATATGCTAGGATGCAGACGGTGCTTAGCAGCACCCGACACCCATCGTCCACAAACCATGGATGACTTGTTTGCTTGATTTCTGTGTTGTGAAATTTGATTGTGTGATGTGAAATGAAATAAAATATTTTATAGGGGGAATATTTTATAGTTAAAAATATAATTTTTAACGTGTATATAAAATAAATATTTATAAACAAATCAGATGATTTGTTTATATACATTGATTTGACCGATATTGATTGGGAGGATAAATTTTACACATCGCCCAATTGCACAAATAAAATCTGTGTTTGTTGTTTTGAAATTTCACATGGGTATTGGGATGTGATTTGACGTACACTAATCCCGATTGTTTAGTTGCATGTCAATCGATGGATTGACAGACTTTGCAAGCGTTAATTATTTATATTTAATGCTTATGCACTTGTGTGGTGCACTCTGGATGATGGTTGATGATTTATCGTTGCTGTTATATACATGTGTTGTATGGAATCCATAGAATTGACATTATATGGTATTGATTGGGCCTCGTTCTAATTTGGAAAATAAATAATGAAAATTCATGTGTTGAATAGAAAATAATTTCATGTGTTGAATAAAAGCCGTGTTGATTAGATTGATGCCACTTTGATGTGAACGATATTCATATCGATTTTATTCATTCTTACAATGAATATAGAAAAGAAAGTGATTTCAAAATATAACTTTTTGAAAATATTATAATTTGTATATCAATGACGTGGAATATTCAATTTTGATTAGAAATTGAATATGAAGTTGAAATTGTTTTGAAAACGAATTTAAAACGATTTATATAATACGTTTAAAAGGAAATCGACGAAATATATATATTATATATATAGAATGGCCTGAATAGAAGGCGCCGCGCCGCGGTAGTTCGCGAATTTCGACCATTGACTTCGAATGGATATTACGGGAGATCCGACTGTCGGATTCTCCTAAAACCGGAACCTTTGGGTTTGTATCGAAAAGAGCTTTCTAATGAATATTAGAGATTCGAAATCTAATGGTTGGATTTGGAATTATATCCAAATCAAATTTGGAAAAGGTCGTTGTATGTGCAGTTCGATGGCCGTTGATGGAAATCTACTGTACGGGCCTTGATAAAATTATTAAAAATAATAATAATTTGTGTAAAATCAAAAGAAGTGATTTGTGAAGAATTGGGATGAAAAATTCCAAATTTGAAAAGATAAAAATGGATTTTTATTGAAATGAACTGGTTTTGAACTAGAATTAAAAACCATTTATTTTTGAAATAAATAAAGTGGATTTGAAATGGTTTTGAAAATAACCAGAATTTCCAATAATTGATTTGGAATGGATTTGAATCGAAATTGTCTTTCAAATATTTCGATGTTGGATTTCGTGAAGAAATAGATATTGTTATGGGAATTTGAATATATATTTATATCGTTATTTCCAATACGATATTTGTTGGTCGTAGAATTTGATATTGAATATAAGCCGATATATTTTATATTCAGAGCCTAGTATTTAATATCAAATGTGATTTGGGTTTGTAGTGAATGGTGTCTTCATTAACACTATTCTTAAACCCAGTTGAGAAAAAAATTAAATCTTTTTATTCAGATTTAATGAAGTGTACCAATTAAATGGTATTTTATTGGAATTGATCTTTGGTTTTATCGTGAACGGTATTTTAAATAACACTTGTTCTATGACCCAATAATTAATGGAATGTGATTTTGGGTTTATCGTGAACCGTGTTTTAGATGACATTGGTGCTTTAACCCAGTTAAAGGCAAGATATTGATTTTGGGAAGATTAAAACTAAGTGGGGTTTTAATGAATCTTTAATTAGATTGAAGTGATCGAGAATGGAGTATCACCAGTTTTGCTTCAGGCGATAGTTAAATCTTTAATTAGATTTAAACGTGAAATGGTAATTGAATTTAACGATAACACCGTGGTGTTAGATATGAAGTATGACCAGTTTTACTTCATGGGATGAATAGGTTGGGATTGGAAAATAAAATAAATGATTACTTCGGTGTGGTTCGCTAATCCCGACTAGTTTGAATTGATATTCAAAGAAGATTAAAGAATAAATTTAAAGAATTTATCTTTGATAAAATTAATGGGAACCTTTCCCAAAGTATAAGAACATTTGAATAAAAGAATATTCTGAATTGGAATGAGGCGTATGTTGTGTTTGTGTAACACTTGTTTATTATATACGCGAGTTATTCAGAAAGACCAGGTTTATCCCATTCTGAATAACTGATTCGACGTGGTGTCGAGGATGAAGACGGTGGTTGAAAACTGGAGGTCTTCACATCGTTTGGGTGATTATTGATGATCTTGATTGTGCTGTACACCCAAGAGGAGGGAATCAGTTGGTGATCATCCAGACGTACTTGGAGATCGATGGATATGCGAGGTACAAGGTGCCTCCGGTTTCGTTCAGACCCAGAACGAACATGTAAATGGACTGTGTGTCTGACATTGGATTTTATTCTGTGTGATTGATTTTTATTAAATATATATCTGTTTGGCGGCGGAAATTTATTCTCTTGCTTAACGCCCTTCTCTGAGATGTACGAGCTCAGGGGTTATATAAATGCATGGAGTGAACGACCCGTGTGGCATGCCTAAGTGGCAAATGATTAAGGCTTTTGTTGAAAAGCATATTCTTGTGGATGATGATCAAAGCACCGCATGTGTGGCATAGCTTTGTGTAACTTGAATTCGCGAGCCTCACACCCCAGTTGTGAACCAGAAATGGGAGAGGACATCAGGGAGGGCATGCGTTTCCTTCTAGCTAGGGTGGTGTCAGTGCTTAAACTGCCTGGCATTTATATACTTTTCACCTGTGTGGTTGTTGCTATTGCGAGGAGCCTCGGTTATAACGGTCGATTCAGGACTAATGGAGTCATTCGTTGGCTTATTTACACCCCAAAGGGCGGGGAAACATAGTGTTCAGGCATAATAATCCGCATCGGTGGACCGGCCCTGACGATCCAAGCGTCGATGCATTCTGTGCCTGAGACAAGGGCTAGATTGTCTCGAATTCGGCGGAGGACGGTCCATTGCCTCGGTTCACAGATGGAAATCTAGCTTCCAATACGTGACTTTGCGGTTTTGATTGTAGAGCCTAGTATGGAGACATGATATATGGTACCCATGCCGTCTATAATTGATACTTATGATTTGAAGTTGTTTTATACACTATGCACTAATAATATTATCAAATGATTTGTTTTAAACGTACCAAGCATGTTTGGCTATTATAAGGGAAAACCATATCCCCTGGCTTGCGTTGCATTGTGTGATAGGACCTGGGTCTTATAATAGCTTCATTTTTCCAAAAAGCATTGCGCTGTTTTGTTATATGCACTGATATTCTTGGGAGGAAACCCGTTCCGTATTATACGGCGTGGTCCCTTGATATATCTGATTTAAAGTAAAGTTTTAAATAACTGTTTTAGTTCTCACACCAGTCACATGACTGACCCGGAGTTTATTGTTTTAACCTAAACTCTGGGTGCCCTTATTTTGACACGGGCAGCTAGTAGTTTTGGTTTGGCAGATTTATATTCACAGGATCCTGATTTCCAGCTGAAGCGATATTCGGAAAGCTCTGTATCCGTGTATTACTTCTAGTTGTGTTTTGTATTATTTTCCGCTGCAATGTATTTAAATGTAATTTAAATCTCTGATATTTTCTGTGTAATATTTATTCATACTCTGTATATTCTTGTATTCGGATGGAATTGTTGTAATATACAATGAAATGTTCTTCTGTCTGCATTCTTTTATGTGTTGTTCTCAAAGTATCCGGGCTTTCCTTACCAGGGAAGTTACGGGTCCTTACAAAATCAGATTCGTTTTTGGGGTTTTTGTGGCGTTTTGGGTTGACGATTGTTGTTGGATCCAAAGGTAGATTTGTAGAGGATGAAGAGTTGGTGGTTTTCCCCGTTGGGTCGAAGGTCTGATAGTGGGTGTGGTGACCGGTAGGGGGAGTTGAACGGAGATTGTCTTTTTAGGGGTTTTCGGAAAAAGTTCTTATCGGAATTGGGGATTTTGGCGGCGAAGGTTGGCGAACTGGTGGTTGTAACTGAAGGTGGTCGAAGAGGGTGGCGAGGCGGTCCTAATGGTGCTACTCCGGTGACCTCCGATGTAGCGGGGCGTCGTATTTTGGGTGATGCGTGCTTTTCGGTTATGGCGTTAGTACAGGCGGAGGAGGGGATTCTGGGTCACGGCGTTGATGTGGAAGGTGGAACCTGGTGGCCCAGTGATGTTGAGATCGTCCAGGGGGTTCCAGTTCATCGGGGGCGGCGAAATCGACGGAGGAAAGTTGCAGTTGGGGGGAGAACGAGGATGTTCAGTATCAGGTGTCCTTGGGAAGACCAGTTCCTGGTGGACCAATAGATGAAACCCCGTGAATAAATTGAGGGTTTGACGTGGATTATAAAGGGATTAAGGGGGCCTAATTCTGATTAGAAGGTAATTAGGGGATTTAATTATTTAAATACTATTAGTTAGTTTATATAAAATATACATTCAATTTTATAAAACCCATAACTCGTACATACGATATCGGAATCAGGCAAAACAGGACTCATTGGGATCGTGGTGACGGGCACTACGCTGTCGAGCTGGCATGAACTGAAATCGAAGCAGTTAAAGATCCGTGTAATTTTAAACGCCAGTTTAAAATTACACGAAAGAACGCGTCAACCGTCAATCGATTAAACTGGTGAGTTAATTCTCACACTTTTCTGGACTACTATGATGTGATAAATCCATATAATATCAGTTAAAAATATATACTGTTTGATTGACTGCATTGGTTGCTTATGGTTGATTGACTGGTGGCTATTAGTTATATTATTGCCGTTAATTTATTCATTTAAATTATAGTGTTACAACAAATCTGTGATGCGGAGAAGGATAGGTTGGAGGGATCCGACCGGATTCCTCAAATATAACATGTGTGTTGTTTATTTTTATACTGTTTACACATGAACTGTTTGAACCCCAAATTTACAGTGAAAACCTGTCTGAGTGATGATGGTTCAATGGTTGTTATTGGTGTGGTAACTTTTATCAACCGACAATATAGATTAATTGGTTGGCCGTGATGGTCTAAATCTATTGATTTATGACGCGGTTTTGTTAATAGACAAATAGATGGAGTTTAAATTTATTTATAAATAAATTGGAGATTTTAAATTTATTTTATTTGAATCGATTCAAATCAAAGTTATAAATATATTTATAATCATGTTTTAGAAATGTGATGATTAAAAGTTCATATAATGAATTTCTACGTAGTTTTACGAATAAGAGTCAGAAACTAACCCAACAGTTAGTGGAAAGGGGATAATTGTTTTTATAAAACAATTAACCCATGTGTTAAAATAATTAAGTTATTTAATTAATTTAAGGAGAGGAAATGAATAAAAATCAATCAGCAGCTTACCTGATGGTTACGGTAGGCAGGAACCAACTGTCTAATTTGAAATTGACAATGGGATTAATTTGATTTAAAATTTGTATAATCAACAATTTTATGAATATTCGTTAAATTAAACAAAGGGTGTTAAATGTGAGTTAATCTTAGATTAACTATAATTCAAAGTAATCATTGGATTGTTGGTGATTATGGAAGTTAATTATCATTGGATAAGCTTTTAAAGGTATAATTCTTTTCCTATTTTTGTATATCAAAGTTAGCTATTTTTAGCGTAGTTGAGATTAGAGTTAAGTAATAATTAAAGAGATAATTTAATTGGAATTCAGTTAAGAGATGATCCATTAGCATTTGAGTTTTGATTTAAGTATAATAAGGGATTTATAAGAGGATTTTAGTCCGAACTTGCAAACGAAGTTTGTAAAAGTGGTTTATATGTAAAGTTGGGGATTTCGATAAGAGTTGTTTTGTATGAAAAGGATTTAAATCATATAAACAAAGCCATAAAAAGGGTTTTACCTAAGGAGATGCTTTTGAAAAATAAGCATTCACTTGGGAATGGGTTTGAGTGAAATGGATTAATCAAATTAAAGAAAGATATTTTGTTATTTTACAATTAGCCGTTTGATTAAAAGAAATACAACGATATGTCCAAATGGTTAGGAAAATGAAAAGTGAGTTTTAAAAACCATAGCGGAAATTTCAAATCAAAAAGGGAGTCGAGTAAAGTAAACGTTGTTTCAACGAAAATGGAAAAATAAAAGGTGATTTATAAAATAGGATAATATTTCCAAACAAGGAAATAAAAAGAGAAGTTGGAAAAATGCGTTGAATAATGTTTTCAAGTAATTAACCCAGAAGAGTTTTGATAAGATTTAATTCATGGGATCGATTACAAAATCAAGAAAATAGAGTCAATGAAATATATTAAATAGGGACCTGAACTGCCAATCAACTTTGATAAACTGTCATGATTTGATAGTTAAACAACCAACTATCAAATGAATTATTTACTGGACCTTTTGATGTGTTGGTACAGAAAGATCGGGACCGAATTTATATTCGAAAACCATTCCTACCGGCAAATACGTAACCTTGAAGATATCAGAAGATGGTCGAGATGGAGCATTGAAGACCGTTGATCTTCATGAGCGGAAGATCTACTCGTTAAATTCCTCTGGCTAACTACCATAGTTATGATGACTTGTGATTCTGTCGTGATAGAAATCTTCGGATTGGCAAGGACTTCTCGCTACTAATCCTTGGGGTGACTCCTACATAAGAATGCTGTAGCAGTGTGCCTTCGGTTCATCCTGTTCCTAGATGACTTATATGGACGGATGTCTGACAGAGTATTTCGAAAGAGGTCACGTACATTGATTTCTCCAACTGTACCAAGAGTGGAAGCGGAGAAGGAAACTTATTTTAGCTGACACATAATGTATTGTTGTAGACGTTAATTAGTGATTTTGATGGATCTGACAATGTGGCATTCGAAGTGAATCTGATGTGATGATAAGGCGTTGCCTCAAGCCTCATCAACCGAGAAATGACAAAAATCGGGAAGGCAGCATGGCTATGTGGGTCGCTCCCATTAGGGTGTATAATCACCTATCTAGAGAAATTCCTTTTGCTTCTTTAATCTATCGATGCTGTCCCTTTTTGGGAAACGGTGGTTTGAGCCTAACCGTTGGTGATATACATTCGATACACTCAAGCGAAATGTGTGGTCGGTCATGTGTGGGCCGGGTTATAAGACGTTCTTGTGAACCCAGTGTATTCACCTCTAGAGATACACTATTGGAAAGTGGTCCCATACCTTGTCATAGTTGGAATCCAATCTCCAATAAGCGCTCGCGATTTTGATTGTATACTATATATGTAGAGCGTGAGATGTAAGCGTTCTGCTAGATTATTATTTATTTGTGGTTTGATAGACATTATTATAATATCAGAAAAAATGTTGATTTCAAAAATGTTTTGGGTTATAGTAAGGTAAAAACCGTCCGTGTTTATGTGTCGGCTGGTCTTACTATTATCCTTTTATTTCAAAAATGATTTTCCAAAGTTAAACAAGTTGTGTGTTCTGTGAATTTATCACTTAAAGTATTCCAGACTGACCCGGTGTAATTTGCTTTTCCTCAAATGTGCTCGGGTCAGACCCAGTATATTTCCAGGATAGGTTTCGCTTGGAGTTTTAGGAGCTGGAAGCAGGAGGCTTCACCATTAGATATACAAAGTTTATTTCCGCTGTGATTGATGTATGTTGTACTCTAATAAATGGTATGCATATATACAGTTTCTTTTATAAAGAGATTTGTTATATTATATTTCTTCGTTCCGTTGTGAGATTCTGATGTGTTCTTCTTCTTTCTTCTATTCTAATATTTCTTTCCTTTTATTTCTCATCCTCTAACTTCTTTCTATTAACATTTTGGGGTTCGATACTTGGAGTTTTGATAAGTAATACGGGATTATGTATTGTTGTTGAAAATTTGAGCATCGAATTTTTCAGGGCCATTACAGTTGGTATCAAAGCTGGTTGCTTAATTGGTACGGATGATAGGGGGTTCTCGCTTTGCATTAGGTGGTGAACGAGAGACTCTTACCCCTACATCTCCCGACAATGTGGGTTGGTTGAGTCGCGAGGCTGCCCGTAAAAGTAGATCTGAGGTACCAGTGTAAGCCAAGGGAGGAGGTTAGCCCTTTGCCTTGGGGTTGAGGGATGGTTGAAAAGCCTATCGAAATCGCCGGGCCGTTACAGTTGGTACCAGAGCTATTAGTTTAGTTATAAACTTGGCTCTGTGGTGTAGCTCAATAGAGATGGGGTTAGCAGTACCCAAGATTAAGTTTGAATGTATATATGAGAGCGCGTATTTGTAACTTATTATAAAATTATTTTTATATAGTTTTGCCCGGATTATATGTTTATATAAATATATTTTTCTCAAGTAATTATAATATGGATTTGTTTGGATAACTTGAATAAGAATTCAAATTGGAATATTGAACTAGAATAGAAGTATATAATAAAAAGAGATTTCACTTGTGAAATCGAGTAAATGAAAATTGGATGCAAATTAATCCAATATAAATCAATTGATGAGAAACTAAAGTAAAATCAAATGAGAAATATTTATGAGAATCAAAATGGTTTGGTTGAATTGTTCTTCTTTGATTGTTTGTTATATATTGGATGGTTTGTATGAAATCCACCAACAATTGATTGAAAAACCAATCTAGAATAATTGAATTGAAACTATTGAAACGGATCGAAGTATAATGTGGAAATCAAGGAATTGTCTGGCTGAAATATCTGGCATGGATATAGGTTTGAATAGTGGCTGGAAACCAATCTGAAATGATCAAAGTAAATAAATCAAACCAAGATTAATTAGTCCGAATGGATATTGAAAACAAATAAATGGATTGTTAAGACTTAATTACAATTTAGTCCGTCAGAATTGAAAAAAAAAAGAAATAATAATAATAAAGTGGTATGATTATTTCCAATTGTTTGGAATTGGATGATAAAGATGATATAGGTATTCAGATCTGACTGACATTATTTTGGGAACTAATGAATTTCATTGAAGTT